>JBAMJV010014339.1:0-12500 GCA_037951105.1 Echinarachnius parma
TCACCTCGATGTATTCGCATTACAATACAGGGTGGCCCCCGCCCCCCCCCCCCCCCAAAAAAAAAAAAAAAAAAAAAAACGGAACGGGGCACTTCCCAAAAATGATTATGTCCAGCGAACAAGGTATATTTTTCCAATGAAAGAGCAGTACTTTTGGTCGTGTAGTTTTGGTTTTTGTTTTTCGCTCGGAGTGACACCATGTCAGGTTCCATTTTGGTCAATTTTGACCAAGTCGGTGCCTGATAAATCGCACCTACTGCCCGTCATATCATCGAACAACCATGCCCATTCTCTCACAGCTGAATGTACACTTACAATAGCGCTCGTTGTGCTCGTTGTTCCGTGCTATGACGGGCAGTAAGTGCGACTTATCAGGCACTGACTTGGTAAAAATTTACAAAAATGGGAGTCTGACATGGTGTCATTCAGAGCGCCCTAAAACAAAAACTACACGATCAAATTACTGTTTTTGGTACAATTTTTCATTGGAAAAGATACCCTATCCGATGGACATAATCATTTTGTTACTTTATTTTGGGAAGTGCCCCGTTCCGTTTTTTGGCGGGCCACCCTGTATAGAAGCATGGGGCATATCTCGGTTTTCCGAATTACTCTTTTATTTTCGATTGAAATGTTCGGTTTTGAAGTTGCTGTATATAGTTATACATAAATACCATCATATCAATAAAATGCTATTGTCTATAATATTACGTGTCAACACATCTCATGCATAGTAATATTTCAAACTTAGTTAAAACGTTTGTGCACATAAGTAACCATGGGCGTAGATCCTTACGTAATACCTATTCATCAGGGGGGGTGTGAATGAATAGATCATCCCCCCTGATGAATAGGTATCAATTACAGATCTACGCCTATGGAAGTAACGATTATCGCGCATAATTACAAACCGGTAATATATAAATTGTCTAGTATAGTAAGCAAATAATTACCGTTGGTAAAGGCGATGGCACAATCTATCACTTCCGAGGCAATCTGGATGTAGCTATCTTTCCGAAGCGAAGCTGAGGAAAGATAGCGTATACATTCAGATCGCCGAGGAAGTGATAGTTTGCAATCGCCTGAAACCAAACGGTGATTATTTGCTTTATATTCCTCATCTTCTAGATCTTCTAGATCTTCTAGATCTAGTACTAGTCTACTGTTACTGTGTTACTAGGTTTGATCTACTTACCAATATGTTATTCCATGACAATTCCATAACAGTTCAACATGCAAATTCTTTTCACCCCTGTTCGCACAATTGGTCATAATGTCGATGAAATTGAAAACTTTACGTTGTAGTCCACAAGGAGAGTCCTGGACCTGGTCTAGACTAGACTGTCTTGAATCGTGTTCATGCCGGTTTCACTGACAGGTATATGATGTTTAACATTGGCTTTCCCCTCTTCCTTGAGTTTCCGAAGAACAGTTTTGAACACTCGACCAGGTTTCGCAAAGTTGGTATCCTTGATAATGTCTATGTCTCGCAAATTCAAAAAATGTCTCTGCAGACCGCATACCTCAAAGCTTGTAGAGATTTCTTACTATATGACTCACCATTTCGCGATTTCACACCAGCATACAATCTCCCCAACACTTGGTCTAGCGATTTCAAGTCCATGTCAGACAGTTTGTCAAAATGTATGATTCCAGCATCGCAATAATCTTGGATCACTTTCAGGCTGAACTTAAGTTGTCGCTTTGTATTTTTACTTTCACTCTTAAGTAAAAACTTGTCCATTTCATCCTCATCAAAAAGCTCAAACCTTACGTTTGTGGCCACCATTTTAGTAGAGCAACAGAACGATCAATTAACAGCAAACGGTGTAATCAGTATAGGGTGTAATGTACGATACTATGTACAGTGCATAGCGTGCAGTGTACTACCGTATGCACAACGAATACAATTAAATTTGTAATTCGCGCGCATAGAGTTATCGCGCCGGTACGGAATTTGAGTGGCCACACACTCCACGTTAAATTCAATGCAACCGCGGAGTGTAGATAGTACTTTACCAATTATCTAGTGAGTGCAACGCACTTTCGCCAAGATATCTACACAGTGTAACGAAGTTTTCTTCTCCCATCAATGATGGGCGAATCTATGTTTCATCACGTGATTAACTTTTGACCAATCGTAGAGCAAGATTCTTAGTATGTGGAATATAATAAATTCTAACTAAACAAGATCCAACACGAAATGTCTCTACTCACCGTCACTGGCAGGTGCTCCAGACCCCCCAGGCCCCCTGTATTGATAAAGAAAAATTAATAATATTTATTTTAAAAATCAAAATAATATTCTAAATTGTACTCAACTATATATGAGCTAGAAAAAAAAGAATTGAGATCTGTGAACTTTCACTTCCTTGATATTACATGGGTATTACAAAGTTATGCTAAACATACTTCAAATGAAAAAGAAAACATAATAATTCTCAAGTTATGATTTATTCATACTCTACCATTCAATCTGGTGTCGCGCCATGACTAATGGCAACACAGGGGATGATTTTCGGTCTAGTTCGGTATTTCGAACATGGAATGCACTTGGGCCCCGTTGATTACAACCAATCAGATTTACGCATCTAGAACACATGATCTGACTTACAATTAATTGTAACTTACGATCGATTGTATCTCTTTCTGCAACGGGGCCCTGGAGAGTTAAAGGAGAGGTTTTGCCGAGCTTTGGGGCAAAATGGCAAATTGCCATCTAGAAAGGGCGGCAAACAAAACGTGACGCAATCATAACTTTTGACATCAATGAAAAATCCAAAGTTGCTCAATCTTTAATTCTTGGTTTATACAACTGCTGTCATTTCATTCAATGTAAAGAACCCCCCCCCCCCCCCCCCCCCCCCCATTTAAATTATACTTACATGGTTACATTGGCTTTCTGTCCAACAAGATCCACCTTGCTTTGGTTTCTTTAGTCGGATTAAAAGTAATCTTAGCGTTTCTCTGCTCAATCCTCGGAGGGGGGACTTGACCTGTTATGATAACAACACAATATTAAAGGGTTAGTTCAGTTTTGGTAGAGAGTGCGCTGCACAGCACAACAACAAAAATGTAAAAAGCGGTTTTTAAATAGTTGTTGATGATCTCTCTATTTAATCATTATTTCAACAAAACATCACATGTATAATTTTGTAAACAAATGGTTGAAACCAATGCCTTTTTAGAAAGCGCCTTCTTGTGTTTAAATGGCTCTTTTTGAATGATAACAGGCTTTTTACTTAGTCGTTTGTAATTGGGTATACCTTTCGAGCATGGTGGAGTTATAACTATTAGTTTGTAATGTTACTGTGCAGGTTTTGGTTACTCAAGTTCAGCCTTACCAAAACTGTACTACCCCTTTAACTTGTAATCTTGTAAACTTGTAAGCTCCCCCCCACCCCAAAAAACAACAAACAAACAAACAAACAAACAAGCAAAGAAAAAAAAAAAAAAAAAAAAAACAGTACACTAAATGGCTGAATGAGCACAAACAATAACCTAAAAGAGCTTTGCATGCATGTGTGTATGCGAAATAGCACACGACTGGTTGAATGCAAATAATAATCGTTTGTGAAACAATGCTGTTTTATATTTCATCCATTTTGATTTGGTTAAGTGCATTTATCGTGATTGTAAAACAGTGCAATTATACATTACCACATCGTTTACTATGCAGAACATGTATCAGACCAGTAATAAGCAATGATGTTGCATGGTTGTTGAGAGCGAATTTAAAGGGATAGTTGAGTTTTGGTATAGAGGCTAGGGCGCTACACAAAATAGATATTGAGATAATGAAAAGCTAAGTGTCAAATATGAAAGAGCATACAGTTTTAATGACAGAATAAACTTTATTTGATCAAAATTGGTTCAGAAACGTCTGTATCCATAAACCTAACCATTTGTAATAATTGATAACATCGCTATGGATAGTGATAGAGGATACGTTAGAATGTGGACGTGTTTTGGAGGTTCAAAAATGGCTGAAATATCCATAAACACAACCATGTGTAATACTTGTGGGGCCCCACAATTATTAGATAATTTTGTACCAGCCGTTACAATTTTTTTTTAAATGCTTCCTCTTTCCACAAATTTACAAAAGAGGTTTTTAAATAGTTGTTAATTATATCTCTATCTAATAACTATTTCAACAAAACGTCACATGCACAATATTTCATTTAAAATGGTTGAAACCGATGAGGGTTTAGAAAGCGTCCTCTTGAGTTGTTACGGCACTTAGTCATTAGTAATTCTGTATTCCTTTCGAGCATGGTTGAGTTATAACTATAAGTATCTAATGTAATTAATGGTGCAGGTTTTTGTTACTAAAATTTATTTTGACCAAAACTGTACTCTCTTTACCAGAACTCAACTATCCCTTAATTACTAAGTTCCCAAAGCGTTTTGTATCACTCAGCGCGAAATATTAACCGCGCAAAGATAAGCATCATAATATCATTATGCTAACTCACAACGGAGTAATGGAAGTCTATATTTGGGAATCCTGCAAGCTCCGATTGTTATGTTGGTATAATTTTTCTTTATTTCCTTGCTTATTTAAAGGGATCTAGTAACTCTGTTTACGTGTGCAAAGAGTGATGAGTGGTTGATACAATGTATATTGTTGTTATCTGATATGTCCCCCGGGGGGGGGGGGGGGGGTCTGTCCTCATTGAAAGGGGGGTATCATGCGTGACCAAGAAAACGAGTAATTAGGGTGTTTTTTTACGATCAGGCGAGATACTCGAGTATCTCGTTTACGGTCTCAAAATCAGGAAAAAGGGTATCTTTTTAGGCTGATGAATTACTCGTTTAGGGTCTCAAATAGATGAATTACTTGTTTAGGGTCTCAAAAACTCAGCTTACTTGCGTAGGGTATCAAAAATAGTTATAACTTGCTTTTAATAGGGGTTTATAAAAAAAGATTACTTGCTTAGGGTATCAAATATAGTTATAACCTGCTTAGAGGTTTACAAAAAAATGATTACTTGCTTAGGGTATCAAAAATACTTGCTTAGGGGTTTACAAAAAAATGATTACTTGCTTAGGGTATCAAATTACCGATAATCATACTTACTTAGGGTGTAGTTTTTGCACCACGCAAATACTCGTTTAGGGTGCTTTTGGCAAGTCCTTGGTCACGCATGATACCCCCCTTTCTATGAGGACAGACCCCCCCCCCCCCCCCCCCCCGGGATATGTCCACTAGGTGTTGTGTGAAAATTTCAAGTTCATGGAAGTTATATGGCGGAGAAATTAGCAAAAATGCAAAGTGATATTCACTAACTCATTGCACTCACTTTGTACACGGTTTTCACGATCCATATTGGATTGTTTAACATCTGAAAACTTCAATCGTAAATATCTTTTTAACGAAAGGGAAATTTGAAAAACCGAAACCTGTCCCATGCTTTTATTGCTCATACGAATACAACAAGTTATAAGGGAACCGCTGGAATTCCAATTGGATTTTGGGGATTTGGACAATGTTACTAAGTCCGGGCTAAATACTCCCGATAGTTAAACAACAGCAACGAAAACACCACCACCAACAACAACAATAACAACAGCACTATATATAATAACCTAACTTTTAATGATTATCAACACCTTTTAAAGCATTTCACCCTAAACGTTTGCATTTTTTTTCCAAGCACACTCATGCATTTTAAAAGTGTTATAACGAGTGCCTAAAGACCCTTTTTAAAATTTTGGTTGTCGGTTGAAAATTGGAAATAGATAATCGGGCTAAATACATCAGCCCTCTGTGAAAAATGTGCTCCTACGTAGTGACTACTTCTACATCTTGTATTAACTTTTATAATATTTTACGACGAACTGAAAAACTAGAAAACTTCACAACAGTGCTATTTTACCTTTGTTTCCTTCGCTCGCCCTGCATGAAAAAACAAATCGAATAAGTATTGTTATGAATTAATTAAATGAAAAACGATTATGCTGCCATGACAATTATAAACAAATCTCCTGTGTTATATTAAACATTGTTTCCGAGAGAAGAAAAAAGAGAGGTGAAATTCGTAAAAAGCATATAGTTATAAACGGAGCGTGCTCTTAATGTAGTCAGATCGACGGTAAAGGTATGGTTCAGTTTTGGTTCAGAGGGCACTTCAAAAAAAAATTTGTGAGGTTATGAAGTAGCACACAATTTTAAAGCCATAATCAACTTTGTTTGACCAAAATCGGTTCCGAAACAGCTGGAATATTCAGAAAGATATCCGATTAGAACAAATGTTGGGGACTAACTTCTATTCAATAATCTATAAATCCTACACATTTTTGAAAATAAACAAAAATGCTTTTACAATTGTTTTTGTTGACCTCTCTATTAAAAAAATATTTTAAACAAATATTACATTGAATTTCATGATTTTGATAAAATATGTTTGAAACTCTTGTGAACAACTAAACAGCTAAACTTATCCGTTGATATTTTGTCTATACCATTCAAGCATCATTGAATTATTAACTGTATGGTTTAAATAATAACTTAAAATT
Organism: Echinarachnius parma; assembly: GCA_037951105.1. Taxonomy (NCBI): domain Eukaryota; kingdom Metazoa; phylum Echinodermata; class Echinoidea; order Clypeasteroida; family Echinarachniidae; genus Echinarachnius; species Echinarachnius parma. The sequence goes on from JBAMJV010014339.1 coordinate 6,523, forward strand.
TTAGTTACTCAAATTGTGTTTGACCAAAACTGTACTATACCTTTAAAGTTGATCGACACACTATACTCATCACTGCTTACGACTAACTATAATACAAGAGCACATCACATAGACAGCTGGTGCACTAATTCATGATTAATTCATTAATGACTAATACTAAACATGATTAATGTTTAATTTAAACTTATACGTTTTTTTTTGTATAGACGGGAGTAAATTGTACAACAAAATGTAACCTCATATCTAAATCATTGATACATTACAAAAGAATAAAGTTAAGGGCGGCCAGTGTACTGGCATATCCTTGCATGATGTGCAACCTATTAGGTATGTGAACATGATTGTGTAAATTTGAACCATAACGTTATTTAAAAAAAATATTATACATGTATATATTTCCACGATCAAAATATTGACAAGAGTTATATATAAGAAACAATCGTATCTTATTCGAAAAACTTTAACCAGGGTGTCCTTACTCAACAAGCTTTATGCTTCTTATAGTATATACATGCATGGTATAGGTGCTATACGTTATATTGTAACTGGACAAATCTGTATCTGCTTTTTATATGAAATAAACGATGAATTCTATTTCATAGCACTGAAACAAAGATTTCGAACAAAACCAAGTCGACTTACAAAGTCACAAGATAACTATTCTCATTATAATAATTACTTACATGACTTCGGGACTACAGATGCAAGGAAAACACAATGCCGATACTGATATGCAGGTTGAAGTTGAATGTGCGGCGTCAGACTGCGAACCGCCGTATTTATGATGATATTCAGTGGCGTAGCTACGGGGGGGGGGGGGGCACGGGGGGGGGGGGACGTGCCCCCCCAATCGTTTGGCAAAAAAAATAAAAAAATAAAAAAATGACGACCCGACATGAAGCCAAATGTGTCTACAATGTATATCATTCATTATTATCACGTTTTATTTAATGTGTGATAATAATAATTATCAACGATAATAACCAAGAACATAACAGTCGTTCCCTAGTACTAGCAATAGCGCACCTATATCAGTTTGAAGAATCCTTCCAATATAGCGCCTTATGCAAATTTTCAGTCCCGTGCGCGAGGATCGACGCTCATCGACGCATTTCAGAAGACATATAGAGCGCGTATACGCCTAACAAACTTCCTAGCATGGTAAATCGTTTAGCATACCAAGGGCCCTTTTAGGATCTTCAATCTGCCTCCCGCTTTTATAGATAATTTTGACGCCTTCATGCAGGCTATAAAGGCGCATAGCTGCACTACGTAGTCCTAAATGTCTAGGTAAAGACAAACTTCGTTTACTAATTTCTTCACTCCAAATGCACCCGTTCCATTAATTCATGATGCATAATCTAGGCATATTGTTGATGATCATGATTGAAGGAGCATGGTCAGTCATCTTCTCCAGAGTCGATATCTGCATCAGTTGAGCATAGGCCTACTGAAACTAATTCAAGGGACCCGAGCATAGCTGTTTTTTTTTAGTTTGAAAAGGACTGTAAATCTTAATTTTTGCCGCGCGCTTCGCGCGCATATTCTGAAATACTGATATATATACGAAATTTATTAGACCCTCATCTATCATGTCTATAGCACACTATCATCGGAAAATAAAATAATTTGAAATAATATATCTTTTTAGTAAATTCGGTCCATATGCGCTGAATGCAAATACAATTGGAATATTATGTCCCCCACATTGGAAAGGGAAGGAGATTGTCCCCCTCCTTTGTCATTAAGTATGTTTGGTTCCATACTTATATACTTTATATTACGTGAAATTTCTGTCTTAGGTGTGCACCAAATCGCACAATTTCAGGCCCCAAAATACGAAAGCTCCCTACTGTGGGAGGGGGACACCCCCTCCCACACCCTCCCCCAATCGGTCGCTTCGCTTCGCTTCCTCGCAATGTCTCCCCTCCACTTTTGCTTAGTTCCATTGGAGCTCAATGCCCTAGACTATATCGATGGCTCTATAGTATACAGGATCACGTCGATCCATCTCACGGGCTTAATCTTTCATCGCTATTACCGTTTTAAAATACGTAACGAGTAGATTCACTATTATATATCTTTTTAACACCCATGATTAAGACAATGATAAAGACAATAATGACCATACTTCTACAGTGATATTTTAAACCCCCTCCCACACTGGCGTACTGGTGGGGGGGCTTGGGGGGGCGCTAGCCCCCCCAAATAAAATTTCAATCATGGCTTATATCTAATTCGATACCAGTGATTGAAAAAAAAATGTATTTTTAAGACAAGATAACTCATATTTTACTTCATGTCAATTCAAATTTCCGCCCTAAGTATGCACCAGACTTAAAACATTGCAAACTCACCCTTACCGTGCACGGACCCAATGCCACCCTTCTCCCCCTCTCGGTCGCTCCACTCTCTCGGGAATAAGTCTTGTCTACGTCTAGAATTCTTTTGTTCGTATTTTTGTATCATACATAATAAGGCTTTTGATGCACTGTTGAACTGTATAATATGTCACTTTGCTATCATTATTTTGGGGGTGCATATTCGATTTTTCTTTATGAAACAAATACAAACTCTTTTCCGGTTGGTTGAATCATGACGCACTTATAGTACTGTACTTATAGCCATGGCCCTGGGAAGCGGGGGTGCTGCAGCACCCCCGGAAATTTTTCAGGGGGTGCGCAGCACCCCCTGCAAACATTTCTGTATGTTATATATCATTATGCTTCATTTACGAAATTGTCACACAGCCGACAGCCACAAATGACGCTTTTTTGTTTCTTTTTGTTTTTACTTTGGGATAATTTGGATATATGCAAATTATGGTTAGACGATATTGGGCAGGAAGGTCAGCTTGCTACAACGTCTGTAAACTATTTAATCTTCACAAAGATCAATCACTCAGACGAATATATCACCAGACGGGAAAATGCACCTTGACATAATCAGTGGCGGATCTACGAGGGGGGGGGGGGGGGGGGGGGGGGGGGGGGGGTGGGGGATGGGGTTTACACCCCCCCCCCCCCTTTGGGCTGCCAAGTGAAAATGTATCAGTGAAAAAAGTGAAATAGCAAACAAATTTGCCCGCTTTGTGGCTAGCAGTGAAAAAAGTGAAAAAAAATCACTTACGGGGGTCCAAAATAGCCAAAAAATCGCCGCTTTGTGGTTATCAGTGTAAAAAGTTAGCAAAAATCACTTACGGGGGTTCAAAATAGCAACAAAATTCGCCGCTTCGCGGCTAGCAGTGAAAAAAGTGAACAAAAATCACTTACGGGGGTCCAAAATAGCCACACAAAAATCGCAGCTTCGCGGCTATCAATGAAAAAAGTTACACAAAATCACTTACGGGGGTTCAAAATAGCAAAAAGAAAATCGCCGCTTCGCGGCTATCACTGAAAAAAGTTAACAAAAATCACTTAGGGGCGTTCAAAATAGCAACAAGAAAATCGCCGCTTCGCGGCTATCACTGAAAAAAGTTAACAAAAATCACTTACGGGGGTTCAAAATAGCAACAGAATTCGCCGCTTCGCGGCTAGCAGTGAAAAAAGTGAAAAAAAATCACTTACGGGGGTCCAAAATAGCCAAAAAATCGCCGCTTTGTGGTTATCAGTGTAACTAGTTAGCAAAAATCACTTACGGGGGTTCAAAATAGCAACAAAATTCGCCGCTTCGCGGCTAGCAGTGAAAAAAGTGAACAAAAATCACTTACGGGGGTCCAAAATAGCCACACAAAAATCGCAGCTTCGCGGCTATCAATGAAAAAAGTTAACAAAAATCACTTAGGGGCGTTCAAAATAGCAACAAGAAAATCGCCGCTTTGCGGCTATCACTGAAAAAAGTTAACAAAAATCACTTACGGGGGTTCAAAATAGCAACAGAATTCGCCGCTTCGCGGCTAGCAGTGAAAAAAGTGAACAAAAATCACTTACGGGGGTTCAAAATAGCCCCCCCAAAAAAATCGCCGCTTCGCGGCTATCACTGAAAAAAGTTAACAAAAATCACTCACAGGGGTTCAAAATAGCAACAAAATTCGCCGCTTCGCGGCTAGCAGTGAAAAAAGTGAACAAAAATCACTTACGGGGGTTCAAAATAGCAACAAAAAATTCGCCGCTTCGCGGCTAGCAGTGAAAAAAGTGAACAAAAATCACTTACGGGGGTCCAAAATAGCCACACAAAAATCGCAGCTTCGCGGCTATCAATGAAAAAAGTTAAACAAAATCACTTACGGGGGTTCAAAATAGCAAAAAGAAAATCGCCGCTTCGCGGCTATCACTGAAAAAAGTTAACAAAAATCACTTAGGGGCGTTCAAAATAGCAACAAGAAAATCGCCGCTTCGCGGCTATCACTGAAAAAAGTTAACAAAAATCACTTACGGGGGTTCAAAATAGCAACAGAATTCGCGGCCAGCAGTGAAAAAAGTGAACAAAAATCACTTACGGGGGTTCAAAATAGCCCCCCAAAAAAATCGCCGCTTCGCGGCTATCACTGAAAAAAGTTAACAAAAATCACTCACAGGGGTTCAAAATAGCAACAAAATTCGCCGCTTCGCGGCTAGCAGTGAAAAAAGTGAACAAAAATCACTTACGGGGGTTCAGAATAGCAACAAAAAATCCCCGCTTCGCGGCTATCACTGAAAAAAGTTTAACAAAATCACTTACGGGGGTTCAAAATATCGACTCATGGACATCGTCATTGGGTCAAACCCCTCCCTTAGCAAAAAGCTAGATCCGCCTCTGATAATGACAGAAAAAGACTGAAAGAAGGAGAAGAAGAAGAAGAATATAGGTATATATACGTATATATATCTCAGCACCCCCGGTGAAAAAAATCGTTCCCAGGGCCCTGCTTATAGCACTATATATTACATGTCGTCATGTCAGAATTACCTTTCTAAGTATGCATCAGATTGCACAGTTTCAAGTCAAAAAATGCAAAAGCTTCCTACCGTGGGAGGGGGACACCCCCTCCTACACCCTCCCCCGCTCAGTCGCTTTGCTTTTTGTCTTTATGAAACAAATAAAAAATCTTTTCTAGTCGGTAGAATCATGACGCACTTACCGACATTATAGTACATGTCGTCGAGTCAAAATTTCCTTTCTAGGTATGCATCAGATTGCACAGTTTCAAGTCCAAAAATGCAAAAGCTCCCTACCGTGGGAGGGGGGGACGCCCCCCTCCCACACCCTCCCCCCCCCCCCCCCCCCCCCCCTCAGTCGCTTCGCTCCTTCGGGCTTGGTCGCTTCACTCCCTTGCACAAATTTGTTAAGCCCCCCCAAAAGTTTTGGCTCATTACGCCACTGCCCTCCCACACCCTCCCCCAAATAAATGTAGACAAGCATACGGCGTGAGAGTATTTGAGGCTGGTGTGTGTGTACACGTAGGTTTGATTGTGTGTGTATACTTTATCATGAGGGAAATGATTTCTTCAATTCAGTATTATCAAATTTCCTGCAAAAGCTCCATATATACCGTGGAAGGGGGGACACCCCCCCTCCCACACCATCCCCCCCTCGGACGCTACACTCCCTCGCAGCTGTGCCCCCCAATCACTTGACCCTCGCTACGCCACTGATGATATTAATATTATTATTACGAATTGGCGCCAAAAGTCTGAAAAGAAAAGGGCGTCGCCAAATAGACGTATTTCGTAATTTGCTAAAATATTGGTATTCCCCCCACAGTGACTCATGCTATTTGACAAACGAATCAAAACGATGCTAGACTTTAGAAAATGTTGTTGTTCCAATTCAAAATGCATACAGGTGCACCAGTGTATCCGGTAGTCTCACTCACACACATACACTTTTTTTGTGTGTAATGTCTACGCCACCACCCTCTGTAGCAGTGTGTGTGTGTGTGTGTGTGTGTGTGTGTGTGTGTGTGTGTGCGTGTGCGTGTGCGTGAGTGTGTGTGTGTGTGTGTGTGTGTGTGTGTGTGTGTGTGTGCGCGTGTGTGTGTGTGTGTATGTGTGTGTCTG
>JBAMJV010014339.1:17500-26282 GCA_037951105.1 Echinarachnius parma
CCCGACTAACAGGGTTTCCCTGTACAGAGAAATGTGAATGCCTCAGCCCCCAAGTAATGTTGGTTAAATCCAGGGGCGTCGATCCTGGGGGTGCAGGGGGGGCGGTCGCCCCCCCAATGAAAATATTGGCGGGGGGGCTAACATATCATTTTGCCCCCCCAATAATTCCGAAAATGAGGAAGAAAAAAATCAAGTGCTATAATGCCAAAGAGGGGTAAGACACATTTATCAATAATTTATCTTAAAAATAGCCGTTTTCTAGTTTGAAAAGGACTGTAAATCTCGTTTTTGCGGCGCGCTTCGCGCGCATACAGTTTCATTTGGGTTGCGGGAACTCATATTTCGAAATGTGTTGGGCAGTGTAATTTTTTTCTCAAACGCACACCTCAAACGAAGTTATTTAAACCCTCATCTATACACGTATTCGGTTACGGAAACTTAGCCCACCTTCACAGAAGATAAAATAATCTGAAATATAACTTTCAGTCAATTCGGTCCATACGCGCTGAACGTAAATCATATTGGAATAATTATCATGTCCCCCAACATTTGAAAGTGGTGAAGATTGTCCACCTCCCTTTGTCATAATGTATGTTTGGTTCCATACTTATATACTTCATATTACGTAAAATTTCTGTCTCAGGTGTGCACCAAATTGCACAATTTCACGCCCCAAAATACAAAAGCTCCCAAGGTGGGAGGGGGTCTCCCCCTCCCACACCCTCCCCCGCTCGGTCTCAGTGGTCACTCTGGATTTTTCTTCTTCAAATTTCGCCCCCCCAATATCAAAAACGGATCGACGCCCCTGGTTAAATCATAGTTGAATTTAACAAAGATTATCATTCACTTTATACAACCCTGTTCCTTATTTGCTTTTTCTGTTGTTAAATTTTTTATTTTGTAGCTTGTTTGTTATTTTGTTTAATAATAATTATTTTTAGTTAAACCAATCATTGACAAGTGTCCACAAATTATTTGCCTATATTTAATTACAGTGTTTAAAGTAATTTTTCATAATTTATTCTATGAAAAAAATATTGTGAACTGTAGGAGATTATGATAATGAGCAATTTCTTGGATAATATCCAAGGTCATTAGCAGTTTACTTGATCATTCCATACAGTCTTCCAAGATATGCTAGACTAAAATTAATAAAGCGGCAGGGTGATATCTTTATGAATTGCATAGTTAACATGCAAAATGTTGAGCTCGCTCTTTCCTTTGTCTGCTGATTGCATTTAATGGGCACTATTTTGTTTATTTTTTCTTCATCTGCAGATACTGGCCACTGCTGTGCAACCTCAGGACATAACTGGATGGGATGAGCTTATAGGGACTCGCTTCACAGTCTGAACATCAGACTAGCCATACATGTACAACAAACCATCGATACCAGCTTGGTAAAAGCTAGACCGATGTTAACAAAACAACTTGGAACCACTACCTTACTCTGGCCTAGCGTTTACTTTCGCCCAGATAACTGTCTCTTTGTTCCAAGCTCTCTTCATGTCAGGAACATTGACTTTTGGCAAAACATCACTACTCTCTTTCTACCGCTCATCCAAAGAACACCTTTGCCTTCTACCTCCTCTTTGACATCACCATGTGCAGTTACCATCTGACTCACATGGGCATCGACAACCATGGATTGTAAACGGGGCTACAATCCATGCCTCACTCACACACCTATAATAGGGGAGAGTCCGCCGACCAACATGGGGCGTTAAGCCATCACCTTTTCATCAACCTCTTCATCCACCGAGCTATTCGGACCTTTTATAAATCTTTCTCCTCTCGCAGAGATGACACTTTTCTGCATGCAAAACTTCCTACAATTCTTTTGATCGCCATTTTCGTTTTTGTCTACATGGACACGTGTAAGCACCACACCTTCAGACTTCCAGGCCTCGCTCATCTCTCCACGGCACACGTCGGAGTCATCGCCACGCCTTCGCTCCACATCGTGTGTGCTGGTTCATCCATGGGACTGAAATGATATATCGGCCTTCTCTTCACGCGTCTTCGCGTTCATCACCTTCATCATCATCGAACTCTCGTTCTCATCTCTTCCGCGGACACACATTTCATTCAGGCCAACTGAATGCTCAAATTAATTACCATGGACTTTAATTATTCACGTGCAATACATCTTTTGGACATTTGTTTTATACACTTTAATAATGACGTCAACCAAATTCTATATCACTTGTGCGGACATTCCTTTTATTCAATCGTTGTACTGTATTATTTCTATTAGTGAACCTCGTATTGGGTGCTGGTGACCACCGTATGTGTTTGCATCGGTTACAGTCCGTTATTCCGAAGGTTCGTTATTCCGAAGGTTCAGTTATTCCGAAGGTTCGTTATTCCGAAGGTTCGTTATTCCGAAGGTTCGTTATTCCGAAGGTTCGTTATTCCGAAGGTTCGTTGATCCGAAAATAAAATCGGGTTCGTTATTCCGAAGGTTCGTTATTCCGAAGGTTCGTTATTCCGAAGGTTCGTTGATCCGAAAATAAAATCGGGTTCGTTATTCCGAAAATTAAATATAATACTATAGTTTGTGTTTTGTTTATTTAATTTACAGCCTGCATTAAGCATACCCCTCCCCCTTTCCCTCCAATCAAACATTTAAGTTTATTTTATCTCTTTATATGAAATTAATTATAACAAACCCAAATTCATTTTCGGATTAACGAACCCGATTTCATATTAGGAATAGCGAACCTTCGGAATAACGAACCCTCGGAATAACGGACCTTCGGAATAACGAACCTTCAGAATAACGAACCCAATTTCATTTTAGGAATAACGAACCTTCGGAATAACGAACCTTCGGAATAATGCAACAAATGTTCGGATTAACGAACCCTATTTCATTTTCGGATTAACGAACACTCAGGTATAGGAAATGTACGTGTTCGGAATAACGAACCTTCGGAATAACGAACCGCACCCGTTTGCATCAACAACACATACAACCTATCACACACCACATTTCCCCGATATTTGGCCTCACTAAAAGCTGACCACATCAAAGAGGATAAAGAATCGTCTTGTATACTATAATTGTCAGCCTACCTCAAATGAATAGTTATAGGACAATGAAACCCAAGCAAAACATTGCTTTCATAAGCTCTAAGAGATTAGGAGGAAAAATCTCTAAAAATTAGAGCATTATCTGGCAAGATACAATGAAACTGGCTCTTGGAAGGTATATGGTGAACTCAAATTTGCAACGAACTCTGATAAAATATTTTCTTCATATGCACACTTTTCCATTCCCAAAATCATGATATGTTGTGTATCAATGTATTCTACATAACATAGGTTTGAGATCAACCTATATTTAGAGAAAATTAGATGCCTATTTCCAAAGAGCCATAGTTTTTTTTTTGTATTTCTTGACCGATCCTGCTCACTAACAACATCATGTGTGCAGCCATTTTCAGATGTCATAGCTTTTTTGGATTTGTCGTAGGGTATAGGGCTATGGCCCCGTTGCAGAAAGAATATCGGTCGTAACTTTACAGTCGATTTATTGAGTCGTTAGTTTATATCAATTTCAAATGTCCGTTGCAGAAAGGAGGTTTAAATTCAACCGTAAGTGCATTTGACTTGCGCTCGATTTCTTTAGAAAATGCCATTTAAAACATAATTCAACACGGCTGGGATAAAGACAACGACCCATTACCGCGAAATTCAGCGTATTTCCCGCGGAATTTGGCTTGTTATTATGATATGAGACGCGGCAGACAAATCTATCCAGTCCTAGCCTGCTTCGAGTGGTGAGCGGTAAGTACACATTTTACACCTTTTACAAAGATAAATTAATCGGCATTGATATGTAGTGTAAACTTACCTTATTATGTTGCTATGTAATGATCTTAACTGTTGCTCATTTTGTATAGAATCGTCATTATGCTAGCATAATGGTATCTCGAATGCAGATTCGCAACGTATATTATTACAATGTTACCCCATGTGTTGAAATCCATGTTAGTACATAGTATCCATATACCATTTCCAAACTCGAAACTGTTTCTGTGATTTGTGAACTCATTTTTATATGGGAATAGGAAAAATTGTACCTGAACATCAGAGACATCTATGAAACCTGTTTTAATTAATTATTTGTAGATGTTGTATTTGATATATGGTCTATCTTTCAAATATTTGCCAAATACATGTATGACAAATTGTCTTATGAATATGTGTAAAAAATAAGTTAAACTTTTAAAGCAAAACTGAAATACAAAATTTTAAAAAAGGTATACATGCCATGGCCATCAAGGGCAATGCAAAGATGAAATTTGGGCGCTTATGTGGTTTCGTACTCCTTTTTTGGGTTTTTTCCAATGCTTCATTCGTCTTTAAACTCAACTAAATTAGTTTGTATTATATTATATTACTCACTGCACTTTGACCTTATCCCTCGATGGTCTGTTGTAATATTTTGGTCAACATTTAAGCCCTCTTTTGGGCGACTTTAATCAATGGGTTTTTGCCGCAACGGCACTAGCTTTGCGGTCGCAAAAATTGAAATAGCGGGACTTCGCGAGCAGCTATGCCGTTAGCTACCGGTGACATGAACGTGGAGAGAGTACTACTCCTGCGCCCGTGAAGTCCTGCTATTTCGATTTTTGCGACCGCGAAGCTGGTGCCGCGACGCTTTCAAAGCCATCGATTAAAGTTGCCAAAAAAGGGCTTAAATGTTGACCAAAAATATTACAACAGACCATTGAGGGATAAGGACAAAGCGCAGTGAGTAAAACTAATTTAGTTGAGTTTAAAGACAAATAAGGCGTTGGAAAAGAAAGAAAAAACAAAGGGTACGCAACCACATTAGCGCCAAAATGTGTATGTTCTCAATGCATGAGAATTTACTGGCAGGTAATATCGTATAACATTAAATATTATGGAGGACCAAATTACAAAATTAGCCTCCTAGCTCCTGTGAGTCCATGCACTGATGCAGTCTCAGTCATGTGTTCAAATTTATGTGGTAATTTGCACTCTTTTACTGTAAAATTCCACAGTGGTATACAGCCATATAGTCATAACAACAAGTGGGAGAGAGGCAGAATAATCACAGAAGAAAATCACCAGAATGGACAGGCTGATGAAAGGAGGAAAGCGAAAGAGAGAGGAGGACATGCTGGAGCCATTTGCCTTGGAGTAAGCTGTCGAGCCACTGGTGTTGCCCCCAGGCCAAGCCACAGCAATGGGATAGGTGAGAACTTGACGATCTTACACAAAATGCTTTTTTAAACAAATATTGAAGCTTTTATTTTTCTTTGATACTTATGACGTTAGTTTGTAATTCAGTTAGCATGAAATAATTATGGGTTAAGTAGGTCACTTGCTAAAAGATAATTTAAAAAATGATTTTGTTGCTCAAAATTAAAATGTTTTATTAGTATGGCATTCTTTACAAAGTCAACGGGCTAACATGTACATGACTTAATTCGTCTCTTTGGGCTCATTTAAAATAGAATGCTGGTTTATAAAATGTAATTGATTACTTATCTCTTGAACATTCCAGTTTGCAGGTGAGCATGGATTGGATAGCCTGTGATGTGACCAAAACAAATGGTTTTAATTAGTATTATTTTTATCTAGAGCTGTGACAGCTTGTACTGTGACATTTCAAGGTGATAGGTATGTCCAAGACATTGACTGTGGGAACAAAATTATTAATCTGAATGATGAAACTGTGTGTCATTGAATATAGTTTAGGTAACAAGACTAAGTATACTCTATTTTTTATTTTCATGTTATGTATTATATTTCAGCTCATCAAGCAGCCTGGATTTGCGGAGCTAGCTAGCAGATAGAAGACGACGACAGACGGGATCCGCCCAAGCTGGAGAAGGATGACAGAGCAAGACGGTGTGGCAAGATTGGTAGAGCGTGTGCCTTCCAATGTGAGGTCCCAAATTCGAGCCCAAGGTATGTCACCCGGAAGGATGGAAAGGAGTTACGTAGCCATGTCTGCACCTTGGAGGTTGCCTAGCTGGAATCGTCCCCAGGAAGTGGACAATGTGCACTTTTTGAGCTGACTGGGGTGATGCAACGGGAGCGCCGTGGGGGGGGGGGGGGGGGGGGGGGTAGCCAGGAAGTCGTAGACAATTTTCAATGCGGAGATCAACCATTTTCGAAGCTGAGACTACGCTTTTTTGCAGTTTTCGAGGCCAAGACCACTCGACCGCTTAAATTTTGTCTCGAGACCATTTAAAATTTGAAGAAAAAAAAAACCAGTCATTTTCGGTCAAAGGGGGGGGGGGGGGTTAAACCCCCTAAACCCCCCCCCCCCCCCCCCCCCCCCCCTCTGGGTACGCCTATGCGTGCGCTACATTTAAGTAGCCACAATTATTATTAATTGGGGGAAAAGGAGTAAAGGACTGGCATAGTCACTAGAGAATGTATTCATTTCACTACAAAATAATAACATTCTATTTGATGGAATGAATCGAAAGTCATGTGTTGTGTACTCTTTTTGGATTAAAAATTTTAAGAATAAAAATACATGCACTTTGTTGGCCTTTTTTATTCTCAGTCAAGTAAAGCATTACCCTTTGTTTTCAATACAGGCCTTTACGATTTAATATAGTAAAACCTTAGTACTGTATAATGACCATTGCAGAGTAACAAGAAAAGTTACCACTGTAATTAGTTTGCTGGTATAGAAAAGTGGCTTCTGAGAAAAGTTTGACTGGATGTTTGTGTGTGTCTGTGTGTGTGTGTGTTTATGTATGTATATATGTGTATAGTCTGTATTGTATGCATGTATGTATGAAATTATGAATCAGTGTGTAACACTGTATGATTATCTGTTTTATGAGGATGAGTTTTATCTGTATTTATGTGCTTGAATGAGTGTGTATGTTGGTATGTTTGCCCATGTTTGTGCCTTGTGAATAATTAATCGTAAGTTACGCCAAAGAAAAATCACCTGTTAAAGTTACGATCAATTTTAAAACTTACGACCAATAGTTACGGTCAATATCGATCGTAACTTCTTTCTGCAACAGGATTGATCGTAAATCTTGGATTGGTCGTAAGTAAGGCCATTTACGATCAATTTTGGGACTTACGATCGATCGTAACTCTTTCTGCAACGGGGCCTATGACAGATAACTATGACAAATTTGTCGTGACGACAAATTTGTCGTGACGACAAGTCCTTTAAAGGGACAGATCCACTTTTACAAAACGTCTCAACAGCTTTCAGTTGACGGATGGGGATCAATGTAACACTCAAAAAAAAAAATCAGAGCGAACAGCCCTCTAATTTGGATTCTACGAATGAAAAAACGAATGCGTCCCTCCATTTAAACTATATATCGGTCAATAAAGGAGTTCAACTGATTTAGCATAGTATTACAACAATATAGTACTAATTCTCGTAAAGGTATTGTGAAGCCGACATTTGTTAACGTATGTCACGGAAAAAGATCTCAAAAAGAAAGAATATATAATTACATGTAGTCAATTTAAGCGAAGTTTGGGTATTTTTGCTTGGTAAAACGCTCACACATTAGTACTTATGCGCGGCTCACGTAGCTAGCGTGGGTCACGTAGGGGTCATGCATTCCGATCTGGCACTCCGTGAAATCTATGTACGAACTTACTCACCGGCCAAAAATACGTATGTACATAATTAAACCGACGTCCCTCAGTTTATTCAGTTTTAGGTCTATAACTCCACGAAAAAGAGATTTCAAGCCCTAATTTTTTCAGGCATGCTATTAAATGACATTTCCTTTCATATAAGACAATAACCTCGCAACTTTTGAATTTTAGCTTGCAAAAGTGGATCTCTCCCTTTAAAAGCTTTCTGAAATGGATATTTGTCATCGATGACAAATTTGTCATAGAAATGGAAATTTGTCATAGAAATGGAAATTTGTCATAGAAATGGCATTTGTCGTGACGACAGGTGCTTTGTGAAACACCCTCGTACATCCTTTCTGATTACGTGTAATACTCATAATGAAGTCAGTAAACTAACGATCACGACTGAAATATAGCTAGTTAATTGTGTAGTAATACTGAAATCGTTGTTATATCGTCGGAAGAGTATCAATGTTATTTTTTCGCTGCTCGCGAAGATGTTTGTGCGTCCATATGATAATTAATCATATATTTTCTCCGTATATAATGATAATTTCCGCGTCATCTTGGTCAATTTAAAGGATATTGACTCTTGAATCAGATATCGACTATGTTAATTTATGTATTTATATTTAAGCGGTAGTTCTACACAGTTTTTTATATAGCGCATATCACAAATATGATAGCGCCTAATATTATTGATTGTTAATCATCTATAAGCGCTTTAATGCAATTACATGTATATAATTACCCCTGTAATGATACTTATTGTTATAATATATAGTAAGAGTAATTTGAATTTGAATTAAGGTAAATAATAAACACGTTTATACACATACACCGTATAATGTGCAATGTAGAGGTCAGTGATAATGTGTAAACACCGACTTGCCGAGACCGGATTCTTGTGCGGCCTATATCAATTCTGTTATGTAATGAAATTGTATTTTCTCCGTAAATAATGATAATTTTTGCGTCATTCTTGGTCAATTTATAAGTCATTGACTCGTGAATAATATATCTACTATCTTTATGTATTTGTCTGTCTTTACGCGGCAGTTATCTGCGTCACACATGACCCAAATATGTATACGACACACACACTCCGGCTGCTCCGCCTATAAAATGTGTACAAACCGACTTGCAGAGACCGGATTCTTGTGCTGCC
>JBAMJV010014340.1:0-26026 GCA_037951105.1 Echinarachnius parma
GGGGTAATCATCCGGGGGGTAATTGTCCGGGGGGTAGTTGTCGGGGAGGGGGGGGGGGGGTAATTGTCTGGGGGGTAATCGTCCGGGGGGTAATTATCCGGGGGGTAGTTGTCTTAGGGGGTAGTTGTCTTGGGGGGGGGGGGGGGGTAAGTGTCTTGGGGGGTAGTTGTCTTGGGGGGTAATTGTCTTGGGGGTAGTTGTCTTGGGGGTAATTGACCTAGGGGGGTAATTGTCCGGGTGGTAGTTGTCCGGGGGGTAATTGTCCTAGGGGGTAGTTGTCCGGGGGTAATCGTCCGGGGGGTGGTTGTCCAGGGGGTAGTAGTCCTAGAACCCATTGAATTATGTAGTATGTAGTAGACGGCCAGGCCTGTACCCAACCTATGCTAGGCTTCTATATAAGTTTATGCTAAAATCCATGCCTACTTCTAGTAATATTGTAATAAACTACGTGAATATATTATTTCAACCTGAATGTGAACACTAATTATACATTCCAAATGTCCAAATCAAAAGCGTTCGGGTGCCCTGCCCCTATACCCCCATTACGATCCCTATTGTTATTCAGGGCCATGTGTCATTAAGGCGCTGGCAATGCGCGCTATATAAAGTAGAATTAACGAAACAAATATTTTGGTAAATCTCAATGTGCATTATATAACACATCGCATTCTTTATTTTACTCGAACGGAACAGCTTCTGGGGGCTCCAACCCCTGGACTCCAGGAAAGTGCCTTACATCGGGCCCATAGGCCTGCACTTCACCCTTCAATTGGGCTTCAAGCAGACCTGGCCACTCGTCATTTGAGCTACATGAATACGATGAGCTTCACTATTAGGCTACTTCAGTTACCAAAATAATGTATTGTTTTGAAAGTATAAAATCCTGGGCACGTCACAGACAATAACTGCCTCGAATATATTACCCATACATGTACTAGTTTAATGAATACATTACGAATGAATGAATGAATGCATGTATTATTTAGTCTTGTCTTCTCTAAAAATAAAACACAGAGTAGGTTGCTCTATAGTTACGAACTGCTTTGCAACGGTGCCCTGAAAAATTAACGAATGAAACAATTGATGATGAAGAAAAGAATAAATGAATCAAATAACACATGAATATTAACCTGATAAATGAATAAATAAACCAAGGAAAAAGTAATTTGATTGGTGGATGGATTTATACCCCCACCCCCCCCCCCCCCCATATACACGTTATTTGACAGGTGTAGATAAAGTAAAATATACTTTGCTCTAAGAAATGTTTGAATCATTTATACTAAAATGTATCTAAAACCGCAATGCAATCTACGGTAGCCCTCCAGTCTTGTGACAAAGTAGCGTAGCTTGGTCGGACTATTACGTATTTCTTTATTTTGTAATTTTCCTTTAATGTGTTTAACTGTATTTGTCAAATCATACGAAGCATATCTCCGTGCCACTAGGTTTTCTTTTGTAAATCACGAAGATATTTACGTATGATGAAAATCGCAGCTGAAAATCGCATTTTTTCATTTTCTTAATTCATACCTAAATCAAATATATATTTAAAGGGATAGAACAGTTATGGCCAAAGTCAATTTTAGTAAATTGTTAGGTGTTCATAACAAACGTATAGTTATGCTTGAATGGCTGACAAACATGTCACCTTTGAAGTAACAGGGCTGTATCCCCCCCCCCCCCCACTCCCCAAAACAACAACAACAACAACAACAACACAAGAGCATGCCCTCTACACATTTAAAATTAAATAACGTCAAAATTATGTTTCGTGAAATTAAACATTCGAGAGAGATATCAACATAATTATGTAACTTTGAAGCCACTTTGGTAAATTTAAAAAAATTGGTGGAATTGATAAATATTCTGTTAAATTATTGAATACTTGTAGGTCTACAACATGAATAGATTTTGATATATTTTTCCGTTTTCAAAGCAGATTTTTATCAACGATTATTTTGTTATTTAATTTGTGTGTTTTTTCCAATATTACACTTAGTTTTGTCATTATTTCACGATAATAATATTTCTTGAAGCTCCCTCTTAACAAGAACTGTACTATGTAGTATATGTGCACAAATGACTTAGCAGATCATATCACTCTTTATTATCTCTTTCTTGAAACATTCTGTCATCGGCGTACATGAACATTATCCACCAAACCATCCTTTTAAACTGCCAATCAAACAAAATCAACAACCAAAAGAAGAAAGAAAAAAAATGTTATATATCTGTACCAAAATGTGGCATGATTTGGCTCGAGTAAGAGAGGATTTTAACGGGAATGACATCATTTTACCTCTAATGATTTTTGCTCTAATATGACACGAGTTCGCGCGAATAGTACACATTTCTGCCTGAATATTCCTTGAACTGGCCCGAATGTGATATGGCTTTCCCGAAGTATGGCCATTATCATAATTACTCTCTGGGAAGGGGGGGGGGGGGGGGGGGTCGAAACCCTCTAGTCCCCCTCCCCCGCCTCGTACGCCTAATTTCTTCTTTCTCACTCCCTTTTAACGTTTGTATGCTCTCCCTCTCGTTTCCTCTTTCTACTATTATGTTGTTTTTTTCTTATCGTATATTGCGTATACTCATTTTACGCTACACATGGTATAAAAAGCGTCATGAAATCGACTTTAACTCTACCAATACTTTACTGCAGTATTATGTATAATTCGTTTGCACTCTTTATGCCATGGGATAAATGATAACTGCATCAATCTTTTACTGCATACCACATTGAACCAAGAAAATTACATGAATATCAATTAATTAGTGCAGTATTGTATTTAAAGGGACAGGTCCACTTTTACAAAACGTCTGAACAGCTTTCAGTTGACGGATTGGGATCAATGTAACACGCAAAAAAAAATCAGAGCGAACAGCCCTCTAATTTGGATTCTACGAATGAAAAACGAATGCGTCCCTCCATTTAAACTATATATCGGTCAATAAAGGAGTTCAACTGATTTAGCATAATATTACAACAATATAGTACTAATTCTCGTAAAGGTATTGTGAAGCCGACATTTTTAAATGTATGTCACGGAAAAGGATCTCAAAATAAAGAATATATAATTACATGTAGTCAGTTTAAGCGATGTTTGGGTATTTTGCTTGGTAAACACTCACACATTAGTACTTATGCGCGGGTCACGTAGCTAGCGCGGGTCACGTAGGGGTCATGCATACCGATCTGGCACTCCGTGTAATCTGTGTACGAACCTTACTCACCGGCCGAAAATACGTATGTAGCCATTTAAAGGGGTAGTTTAGTTTTGGTAGAGAGGGCGCTGCACATCACAATTACTTTGTGAGGTAATGAAAAACTGAGTGTCGAATTTGAGAGAACATGCTATTTTAATGGCAGAATAAACTTTCTTTGGTCAAAATCGACCCAGAAACGGCTGAAATATCAATAAATATATCTGATCTTATAATTATTTGGGGCCCAAATAATTAGATGATTTTTAGAAAAAAATAAAAAAATGCTTGCACTTTTTCAAAAATGTTCAAAAGCGTTTTTTAAATAGTTGTTGATGATCTCGCTATTGAATCATTATATCAATAAAACATCACATGCATAAGTTTGTATGAAAAATGGTTGAAACCAATGCCTTTTTAAAAAGCGCCCTCTTGTGTTTAAATGGCGCTTTTTGAATGATAACAGGCTTTTTACTTAGTCGTTTGTAATTGTGTATACCTTTCGAGCATGGTGGAGTTATAACTATTAGTTTACAATGTTACTGTGCAGGTTTTGGCTACTTAAGAACAGCCTTACCAAAACTAAACTACCCCTTTAAACCAACGTCCCTCAGTTTAATAAGTTTTAGGTCTATAACTCCACGAAAAAGAGATTTCAAGCCCTATTTTTTCAGGCATGCTATTAAATGACATTTCCTCTCATATAAGACAATAACCTCGCAACTTTTGAATTTTGGCTTGCAAAAGAGGATCTCTCCCTTTAAAGCACTGTTATGATTTATATGTTATTTGTCTGCTTTTTCACTGTAAGTAATATACTCAAATAAATCTTTGTACCAAACCAGACGCTGGTCAAACAATATGTCATATAATGTAGATATATCTTATCCTAACTCAATATACCAAATGTATGTCGCATAAAAGCATATTTTTACACAAAGTACCAGTGTCATATAATGTAGATATATCTTATCCTAACTCAATATACTAGATGTATGTCGTATAAAAGCATATTTTTACACAAAGTACCAGTGTCATATAATGTAGATAATCTTATCGTAACTCGTATAAAAGCATATTTTTACACAAAGTACCAGTGTGGCTTTCCATTCTTTAGACACACAATTAAATATGAAATATGGTACTTCTATGAACTACTATGAACACAGCTTCACTAACCTGGCTATGGATGGTGTCGCAGTGACCAGTGTACAGCTAACAGTGTCCGTGGTAAATGAAGGATAATTTCTTCAAATCCACATTAAATAGTCCTGATACAATGGGGAGCACAACATGAACCGGAGACGATGAGACGACGAAGATGACAACGAAGAGTAAACCTACCATTGTTCGAACATTTCAAGTTATGTTTGCTTCGAATAGAGAGCTCTAAATAGGGAGACCTAAATGACCTTATTATTTGATTGCACCTTGCACTGTCGCTGCGCACGATGTTAAGTTAATCATTAAACAGATATTACCCCTTTTTAGTTTTAAAGCTCTTTTTGAATGATAACAGGCTTTTTTCTAAGTCATATGTTATTTTGTATTCCGTTCGAGCATGGTGGGGTTATGAATTTTAGTTTGTAATGTAATGGTGCAGGTTTTGGTTACTAAAATTCAGTTTGACCAAAAATGTACTCTCTTTACCAAAACTTAACTATCCCCTTAATGAATGCTTTTGATAACGATGTGTATAATACTGACATGGTTGTGTATAATTATGAAGGAATACGCATTGAAATGCGTATTATATTTCCACTGGGGCATGGAATGTATTGGTATGGTTGTTTACATGCATAGGGGTAGGCGGTAGGTGTGTGTGTGTGTGGGGGGGGGGGATCCGAACCCTCCCCCTTTAAAAAATGTAAGCGGTCTCGAGCCCACCTTTTAGTGGTCTCGACCATCATAACCAATGGTCTCGGCCCCCGAAAACCAAGTGGTCTCGGCCTTTTGACGGATCTCGGCCTCGGCCTCCAAAGATCTTGGACTCGGCTTCAACAAATCTTCCCCCTCTCCCCCCTCCCCCCCCCCCCCACCCAACTCGAAAAATGTTGATGGACACCTCCCCCTCGACCAAATCTTCACCGACACTTCCTCGAAAAATCCTCCCTGTCACCTCCCCCCTCGGAAATTCTTCACCCCACCCATTAAAATTCTTCAACGACACCCCCTCGAAAAATCTTCACCGACACCCCCCCCCCCCCCCCATCTCGAAAAAATATCACCGACACCCCCCCCCCCCGAAAAAGTTGAACACAAAGAAATAACCCCCCCCCCCCCCCCCCCCTTGAAAGCAGGGAAGCACGAGTTAAAATGGGCATCTGACCACGGATCTGACAAAGCCTGGTAGGGAATAATGATATTTGTTTCATATTTCAATTGCCCGATACACAATAGTAGCTCTAAACTCTGTTTTAAACGGTTTTAATCTCGTCTGTTTCTAACCACTTGTCCTATCACCAAGAAAGTAGTTACGGCGAGACACCGCGTTTAATAAACGTTTGTTTTGTGTACAAAACAACTATATCGATGCTTGCACACAGACCTTTATAATGTGTGAGCCAGCTTACAGTTAATGATGTAGTTACTACCCTTATCCATGTTCTTATTCAATGTTTTAGAATGAATGCATGTACCCCCGTCGGCTCCCAACACTCTAGGCCAAGTCCAAGGTGATAATCATCAAGCCAACGTTTGCACCCAGGCCGGACCATTACGGCCAAGTCCAGTTTGGACTGTGCTGAATTTTCCCTCCTATTTTCATCGATATACACATTTTTATATCGATGCCTATTTTACATAATGTCACTGTATGATATTGCTCGGTAGATGGCGACAAACCCAACACAGGCATTTCACGGTGTAGAGTTTCGCGGATTTGTCTGAATTATTGATTATAGTATACGCTTTTTTGCCGCTAGATGGCGGCAAACCCGATGGTGTTTTGTGATAACATTGACAGTGGTCTGTGCGTACAGAATGCTCACTCCTCCTTGCGTCTTACTTCACCGCATCCCTGTTCACCACATCCCCGGTTTAAAAGCTTATTGGTTTCCCCTGTAGTCATGACCTCAAATTATGTTGTTCTACTATCCCATCCATGCATTGACTGAGTGGATGAAGGAATCAAATTGGTACAGCATTGTTTAATTATTTTTTATTGCAGCACGTATTTCCTTCAGCAGTGTAGTTTATCCATAATTGTTGTTCTAAACCCTGGTGTAGTAAATGAGTACCTGTTTAAAACCTATTCCTTCAAATTGTTGAAGGGCCCAAGAGCTTGCTAAGCTGCAAGCAGGTTAATATACTACGCCATGTATAGTATGAGTCGTGGGTAACATGTAGTTCTTGATGAAATATACTTGTCATTGGTCTCTTGCAGCATCCTAGAACCCATTTGTGCAAATGAGGTTTGTAGACTAGAGCGAAACGCACTTTTGTTGATTCAACCAAAAAGGGTTTGCCAGGAACAAAAGTGTTGAACTCATTTTTACCAAGTTGTCAAGTAGTAAGTCCTAATACGGTTGACATTATGTATACCTGCAATAAAATAGTGTCAACAAATTGGGTTAAAGGGATAGTTGAGTTTTGATAGAGAGGGCGCTAGACTACTTTTTTTTTTGTGAGGTAATGAAAAACTGAGTGTAAAATTAGAAAGAGCATAATATTTAAATAATAAAATCATCTTTGTGTGATCAAAATCGGTTCAGAGACGGCTGAAATAACCATAAATATAACAATTTGTAATAAAGCTGGGGCCCCAGGTTTATTAGAGAATTTTGAACCAGCCGTTAAAAATTCAATAAAATGCTTCCTCTTTTAAAAAAGTTACAAAATAGGTATTTAAATAGTTGTTGGTTATTTCTCTATCTAATCCTTATTTCAACAAAACATCACATGCACAATATTGTATTCAAAATGGTTGAAACCGAGGAGTGTTTAGAGAGCGCCCTCTTACGTTTTAACAGCTCTTTTTGAATGATAACATGATCTTTACTATATCATTTCTAATGTTGTGTTCCTTTCTAGTTATAACTATTAGTTTGTAATGTAATGATGCAGGTTTTGATTACTAAAATTCAGTTTCACCAAAACTGTCCTCTCCTTACCAGAACTCAACTATGTTTGTAAGTTTAACCCAGCATATGAGGATTGATATTTAAATCTAGACTACCCAGGTAGCAAGCCAACGTTGGACCAACGTTGGAAACTTGCAAACTCGTTGGAACTCGTTGGACGTTGGACAGACTCGTTGGACCAACGTTGGATCAACATCGGTAACTCGCAGTGAAATGGACGTTGGACAATCTCGTTGGACCAACGTTGGATCAACATTGGTAACTCGCAGTGAAATGGACGTTGGACCATCTCGTTGGACCAACGTTGGATCAACATTGGTAACTCGCAGTGAAATGGACGTTGGACTATCTCGTTGGACCAACGTTGGATCAACATCGGTAACTCGCAGTGAAATGGACGTTGGACAATCTCGTTGGACCAACGTTGGATCAACATCGGTAACTCGCAGTGAAATAGACGTTGGACAATCTCGTTGGACCAACGGTGGATCAACATCGGTAACTCGCAGTGAAATGGACGTTGGACAATCTCGTTGGACCAACGTTGGATCAACATCGGTAACTCGCAGTGAAATGGACGTTGGACAATCTCGTTGGACCAACGTTGGATCAACATCGGTAACTCGCAGTGAAATGGACGTTGGACAATCTCGTTGGACCAACGTTGGATCAACATCGGTAACTCGCAGTGAAATGAACGTTGGACAATCTCGTTTGAGCAACGTTGGATCAACATCGGTAACTCGCAGTGAAATGGACGTTGCACAATCTCGTTGGACTAACGTTGGATCAACATCGGTAACTCGCAGTGAAATGGACGTTGGACAATCTTTTTGGACCAACGTTGGATCAACATCGGTAACTCGCAGTGAAATGGAGGTTGGAAAATCTTGTTCGACGAACGTTGGATCAACATCGGTAACTCGCAGTGAAATGGACGTTGGACAATCTCGTTCGACCTACGTTGGATCAACATCGGTAACTCGCAGTGAAATGGACGTTAGACAATCTCGTTGGAGCAACGTTGGATCAACATCGGTAACCCGCAGTGAAATGGACGTTGGACAATCTCGTTGGACCAACATTGGATCAACATCGGTAACCCGCAATGAAATGGACGTTGGACAATCTCGTTGGACCAACGTTGGATCAACATCGGTAACTCGCAGTGAAATGGACGTTGGACAATCTCGTTGGACCAACGTTGGATCAACATCGGTAACTCGCAGTGAAATGGACGTTGGACAATCTCGTTGGACCAACGTTGGATCAACATCGGTAACTCGCAGTGAAATGGACGTTGGACAATCTCGTTGGACGTTAGATCAACGTTGGATATCCGCATAAAAATATCACAATCTTTGTTAGAATCAGCTAGGTTGGATGCCAACTCGTTGGACATACACTGTAGGACAGACTTGTTGGATCTATATGTTGGTTCAACATTGGATGCTGGATAAGAAATTAACAGATCACTCCTTCATTGTTGGAATCCGGTTAGATACCAACGTTGGTCCAATGTTGGAAACACGTAGCTCGAAAGCTGTTGGACCAACGTTAGATCAACGTTGGACATACGCATACAAATGTCACAATCTAATGTGAGAATCAGGTTGGATGCCAACGTTGGTCCAACGCTAGAAACTCACTGCAGCTCGACAGACGTTGGACAAACTCGTTGGAATAACGTTGAATCAACGTCGACATCTGCATCTTTCAAGTTTTCAATTTGTGCATCTGTTGCGCATCGGCTACTCATAGCAGATTTGTGTACGTTAGCGTGCCATAGACACCAGAGGGCTTGATAATTTAGCAACGTACATCACAGCAGTTCTTTTGTGTTTATTTTTTTTTGTTTTGAAGAACTCGGGTGAGTGTATGAACTCGGGCGAGCCTACGGATATGGATGGTGATGGAGTATACCAGTCCATTTATAGTTTCCTGCAAGTTTCTAGGTAAATTGTCGGTGATGTATAAAGCTAGCTGTAGTATATTTTTCGTGCTTTCCCTGTATTCGGGACGTGTTATTATCAGCTGCCATTTCTACGCCGAGAGTGCTGGCGTGCATGAGTCTGTCGAGGGTGCCGGACAACTCGGCCATACATACTGCTATCGTTCTTTGACAAATTGCTGTCAATTCAATGAAATAAATCTTTTTTTTTTAGTTTTAATTGATACTCATCGAGAATATGATCTAGATTTAAGGTATGCATGTATTTGATTAGAGGTAAATGTGTAACACAAAAACAGTGAATCTAGCAAAATTGTCATGGTAGTGAAATATGCAGAATCACAGTAGCCTAGGACAAGTAAACACCACATAACAGCTACAGCTATAGTGCATTGTTTGAATTATGTATATAAATACTTCATTGATGGAATGAGGTACTATTCCAATCTTGATCCACTATTAAACACTCATCATTGTAAAGGTATTGGACATTAAGCTTCCACGGATTAACGATCTATATTATAGCTTAGGTGAAACGTTAATCCAACGAGAATCCAACATTTCACATCTGTTGTTCACTAGCTTTGATGTTAGAAAAGTCAATTATTTTACTTGTAGCACAGGTGATTAAAACCCCCTTGCATAATAAAAGGATTTAAAATTAGATGCTGGAATCAGGATGTATTCCAACGTTGGATCAACGTTGGTTCAACGTTGGATCAACGTTGGTTATTATTCATGAATATTCATGATCGGTTATCATTGACTGCAAAAAGCATTAATTATCGTGTTATTTGATTGTTCAGAATGAATCCAATGTTATTATTTACTCATTATTTGAAATATATGTAAGTTATTTATCTACAAAAACATACTACCCAGGTAGCAAGCCAACGTTGGTCCAACGTTGGACCAACGTTGTCCAATTTTTTCGGCAACGTTGGTCCAACGTTGTCCGGCAACGTTGGACCAACGTTGCTTGCGTACGCCCAAACAACGCTGCTCCAACGTTGGCGAAAACAAAATACCAACGTTGGATCAACGTTGGTCCATCGTTGGAAAGTTGTCATTTGTCAACGTTGGACCAACGCTTTTCCAACGTTGATCCAAGGTTGGTATTTTGTATCCGCCAACGTTGGAGCAGCGTTGGTTGGGCGTACGCAAACGTTGATCCAACGTCAAAGCAACATGTGTCCAACAAGCATCCACCATATTTCCAACAAGCATCCAACATGTCTCCAACACTCATCCAACAAGCATCCAACATTGGTCCAGCGTAATTCACCAACATTTCTCCAACGTTGGTCCAACGTTGGTCCAACGTTGATCCAACGTTGGTCCAACGTTGGTCCAACATTGGACCAACGTCTCACCGTACTAAAAAAATTAATTTAATATTCATATGACACGCCTATTGGTGATATCTAGAACATCCTATCCTAGCTTTCCCTTTACCTAAGACTAACCCTAACCCTATTCCTAGTCCTATTCCTATCCATATAGTCCTATTCCTATTCCTACACTCACTACATCTACATCATCCACTCAGCTTTATATAACCTAGCTTCTGTGTTAATATTTGTTTGATGGTTGGTATTTCGATAAAGTTGAATGTTTGGATAAAGTTTTAAGAATTTACACAAATACATCATGGAAACAAACCTTTAGAATGTTTTTGTAGATAAATAACTTACATATATTTCAAATAATGAGTAAATAATAACATTGGATTCATTCTGAACAATTAAATAACATGATTATTAATGCTTTTTGCAGTCAATGATAACCACTCATGAATATTCATGAATAATAACCAACGTTCATCCAACGTTGAACCAACGTTGATCCAACGATGGCATACATCCTGCTTTCAGCAGCTAATTTTAAATCCTTTTATTATGCAAGGGGGTTTTGACCACCTGTGCTACGAGTAAAAAAATTACCTTTTCTAACATAACAGCTACATGTAGTGAACAACAGATGTGAAATGTTGGATTCTCGTTGGATTAACGAACGTTTCACTGTGGGTTACCGATGTCGATCCAACGTTGCTCTAACGAGATTGTCCAACCTCCATTTCACTTTGAGTTACCGATGTTGATCCATCGTTGGTGTTGTAATATAATACAAGTAGGCGAAATGCCATGTGTAACTCTGGCATAACAATAATAAATACTGGTAAATTACAAACTTGAGTGTCAGGGTAGACTACCCGACACCCAGAAGATGGAACCAGGGGATTATTCTGCCCCTTTCGTACGGTTGTCATCCCCTATGTAAGACCGACATTTACCTTAATGCAAAATGGTTTAACGTGCTAGTGCCAGGGTGGACTACCCAACGCCTAGATGATACCAAGGGATTATTCTGCCCTAAATGGTATTCATCTCTATTACAAATATAATCTATCCGGGGGTCTGAGACGTCGAAGTGGGTAGCGCCTGTCACGTTCTTGCGAGGGCGGCTTCACCTCCCCAGGTAGCAAGCCAACGTTGGTCCAACGTTGGACCAACGTTGTCCAATTTTTTCGGCAACGTTGGTCCAACGTTGTCCGGCAACGTTGGACCAACGTTGCTTGCGTACGCCCAAACAACGCTGCTCCAACGTTGGCGAAAACAAAATACCAACCTTGGATCAACGTTGGTCCATCGTTGGAAAGTTGTCATTTGTCAACGTTGGACCAACGCTTTTCCAACGTTGATCCAAGGTTGGTATTTTGTATTCGCCAACGTTGGAGCAGCGTTGGTTGGGCGTACGCAAACGTTGATCCAACGTCAAAGCAACATGTGTCCAACAAGCATCCACCATATTTCCAACAAGCATCCAACATGTCTCCAACACTCATCCAACAAGCATCCAACATGTCTCCAACAAGCATCCAACATGTCTCCAACAATCATCCAACGTTGGTCCAGCGTAATTCACCAACATTTCTCCAACGTTGGTCCAACGTTGATCCAACGTTGGTCCAACGTTGGTCCAACATTGGACCAACGTCTCACCGTACTAAAAAAATTAAATTAATATTCATATGACACGCCTATTGGTGATATCTAGAACATCCTATCCTAGCTTTCCCTTTACCCAAGACTAACCCTAAC
Source organism: Echinarachnius parma (assembly GCA_037951105.1). NCBI lineage: Eukaryota > Metazoa > Echinodermata > Echinoidea > Clypeasteroida > Echinarachniidae > Echinarachnius > Echinarachnius parma. The sequence continues at coordinate 12,345 of JBAMJV010014340.1, forward strand.
CCTAACCCTATTCCTAGTCCTATTCCTATCCATATAGTCCTATTCCTATTCCTACACTCACTACATCTACATCATCCACTCAGCTTTATATAACCTAGCTTCTGTGTTAATATTTGTTTGATGGTTGGTATTTCGATAAAGTTGAATGTTTGGATAAAGTTTTAAGAATTTACACAAATACATCATGGAAACAAACCTTTAGAATGTTTGTGTAGCTAAATAACTTACATATATTTCAAATAATGAGTAAATAATAACATTGGATTCATTCTGAACAATCAAATAACATGATTATTAATGCTTTTTGCAGTCAATGATAACCACTCATGAATATTCATGAATAATAACCAACGTTCATCCAACGTTGAACCAACGTTGATCCAACGATGGCATACATCCTGCTTTCAGCAGCTAATTATAAATCCTTTTATTATGCAAGGGGGTTTTGACCACCTGTGCTACGAGTAAAAAAATTACCTTTTCTAACATAACAGCTACATGTAGTGAACAACAGATGTGAAATGTTGGATTCTCGTTGGATTAACGAACGTTTCACTGTGGGTTACTGATGTCGATCCAACGTTGCTCTAACGAGATTGTCCAACCTCCATTTCACTTTGAGTTACCGATGTTGATCCATCGTTGGTGTTGTAATATAATACAAGTAGGCGAAATGCCATGTGTAACTCTGGCATAACAATAATAAATACTGGTAAATTACAAACTTGAGTGTCAGGGTAGACCCCGACACCCAGAAGATGGAACCAGGGGATTATTCTGCTCCTTTCGTACGGTTGTCATCCCCTATGTAAGACCGACATTTACCTTATGCAAAATGGTTTAACGTGCTAGTGCCAGGGTGGACTACCCAACGCCTAGATGATACCAAGGGATTATTCTGCCCTAAATGGTATTCATCTCTATCACAAATCTAATCTATCCGGGGGTCTGAGAGTAGACGTCGAAGTGGGTAGCGCCTGTCACGTTCTTGCGAGGGCGGCTTCACCTCACTCCAGCACGCTTCTGGGACCTCCGTTTCCTCGTTTACTGGAACATGGATGTTACCTTCAGGTGCGCGACGCTTCTTTAGATGATGTCTGTTCCGGCGATACCGCCCACCTTTCTCACTCTGGATGTGGTACGAGCGGGGCGTTGAATCTTGAGTTGTCACTACGCCAGGTTTCCATTCTTTTCCCACTTGGTAGTACACACGTTCTCCAGACTTCAACACCGGCAGCGACTTGGCACCCTGGTCATAGTATCGCTTCTGCCTCTTCTGGAGCTCTTTCTTCCTACTAGCTATGCACCGTTGATAACGAACAGTACAGTTCTCAATAAAGCGTTTTCTGGATGGTATATCCGGTCACACATCAACCGTGAAGCTCGCCTCCCAAAATGGATTCAAATTAGCATTTCTACAACACAGGTCATGGCGAATCGAATCAGACATACAGTCACTTTCACTTCAGACACCATGTTGTAATATAATACAAGTAGGCACACGAGTATAGTTGAAAGCTTACTTTATTAACTGCTTGTAGATCGATGGCCCAACTCATACATGGTCTCTTGACACCCGATAATATACATATCGATCCTATATGGTAATTCACCGGGGATGGCGCACTTCTATTTATGATTGTAATTCTACTTGAGTCCACTCATTACTGTTGGTCTAACGAGATTGTCCAACGTCTTTTTCACTGCGAATTACCGATGTTGATCCAACGTTGGTCCAACGAGATTGTCCAACGTCTTTTTCACTGCGAGGTACCGATGTTGATCCAACGTTGGTCCAACAAGATTGTCCAACGTCTTTTTCACTGCGAGTTACCGATGTTGGTCCAGCGTTGCTCCAACGAGATTGTCCAACGTCAATTTCACTGCGAGTTACCGATGTTGGTCCAACGTTGGTCCAACAAGATTGTACAACGTCCATTTCACTGCGAATTACCGATGTTGGTCCAACGTTGGGCTAACGAGATTGTCCAACGTCTTTTTCACTGCGAGTTACCGATGTTGATCCAACGTTGGTCCAACTAGATTGTCCAACGACTATTTCACTGCAAGTTACCGATGTTGGTGCATCGTTGGTCCAACGAGATTGTCCAACGTCCATTTCACTGCGAGTTACCGATGTTGGTCCAACGTTGGTCCAACGAGATTGTCCGACGTCTTTTTCACTGCGAGTTACCGATGTTGGTCCAACGTTGGTCCAACAAGATTGTCCAACGTCCATTTCACTGCGAGTTACCGATGTTGGTCCAATGTTGGTCCAACGAGATTGTCCAACGTCTTTTTCACTGCGAGTTACCGATGTTGATCCAACGTTGGTCCAACAAGATTGTCCAACGTCCATTTCACTGCGAGTTACCGATGTTGGTCCAATGTTGGTCCAACAAGATTGTCCAACGTCTTTTTCACTGCGAGTTACCGATGTTGGTCCAACGTTGGTCCAACGAGATTGTCCAACGTCTTTTTCACTGCGAGTTACCGATGTTGATCCAACGTTAGTCCAACGAAATTGTCCAACGTCTATTTCACTGCGAGTTAACGATGTTGATCCAACGTTGGTCCAACGAGATTGTCCAACGTACATTTCACTGCGAGTTACCGATGTTGGTCCAACGTTGGTCCAACGAGATTGTCCAACTTCTTTTTCACTGCGAGTTACCGATGTTGGTCCAACGTTGATCCAACGAGATTGTCCAACGTCCAACGAGTTCCAACGAGTTTGCAAGTTTCCGACGTTGGTCCAACGTTGGCTTGCTACCTGGGTCACTCCAGCACGCTTCTGGGACCTCCGTTTCCTCGTTTACTGGAACATGGATGTTACCTTCAGGTGCGCGACGCTTCTTTAGATGATGTCTGTTCCGGCGATACCGCCCACCTTTCTCACTCTGGATGTGGTACGAGCGGGGCGTTGAATCTTGAGTTGTCACTACGCCAGGTTTCCATTCTTTTCCCACTTGGTAGTACACACGTTCTCCAGACTTCAACACCGGCAGCGACTTGGCACCCTGGTCATAGTATCGCTTCTGCCTCTTCTGGAGCTCTTTCTTCCTACTAGCTATGCACCGTTGATAACGAACAGTACATTTCTCAATAAAGCGTTTCTGGATGGTATATCCGGTCACACATCAACCGTGAAGCTCGCCTCCCAAAATGGATTCAAATTAGCATTTCTACAACACAGGTCATCATGGCGAATCGAATCAGACATACAGTCACTTTCACTTCAGACACCATGATACAAGTAGGCACACGTGTATAGTTGAAAGCTTACTTTATTAACTGCTTGTAGATCGATGGCCCAAATCATACATGGTTTCTTGACACCCGATAATATACATATCGATCCTATATGGTAATTCGCCGGGGATGGCGCACTTCTATTTATGATTGTAATTCTACTTGAGTCCACTCATTACTGTTGGTCTAACGAGATTGTCCAACGTCTTTTTCACTGTGAGTTACCGATGTTGATCCAACGAGATCGTCCAACGTCTTTTTCACTGCGAATTACCGATGTTGATCCAACGTTGGTCCAACGAGATTGTCCAACGTCTTTTTCACTGCGAGGTACCGATGTTGATCCAACGTTGGTCCAACAAGATTGTCCAACGTCCATTTCACTGCGAATTACCGATGTTGGTCCAACGTTGGGCTAACGAGATTGTCCAACGTCTTTTTCACTGCGAGTTACTGATGTTGGTCCAACGTTGGTCCAACGAGATTGTCCAACGTCTTTTTCACTGCGAGTTACCGATGTTGATCCAACGTTGGTCCAACGAGATTGTCCAACGACTATTTCACTGCAAGTTACCGATGTTGGTGCAACGTTGGTCCAACGAGATTGTCCAACGTCCATTTCACTGCGAGTGAACGTTGGTCCAACGAGATTGTCCAACGTACATTTCACTGCGAGTTACCGATGTTGGTCCAACGTTGGTCCAACGAGATTGTCCAACTTCTTTTTCACTGCGAGTTACCGATGTTGGTCCAACGTTGATCCAACGAGATTGTCCAACGTCCAACGAGTTCCAACGAGTTTGCAAGTTTCCGACGTTGGTCCAACGTTGGCTTGCTACCTGGGTCACTCCAGCACGCTTCTGGGACCTCCGTTTCCTCGTTTACTGGAACATGGATGTTACCTTCAGGTGCGCGACGCTTCTTTAGATGATGTCTGTTCCGGCGATACCGCCCACCTTTCTCACTCTGGATGTGGTACGAGCGGGGCGTTGAATCTTGAGTTGTCACTACGCCAGGTTTCCATTCTTTTCCCACTTGGTAGTACACACGTTCTCCAGACTTCAACACCGGCAGCGACTTGGCACCCTGGTCATAGTATCGCTTCTGCCTCTTCTGGAGCTCTTTCTTCCTACTAGCTATGCACCGTTGATAACGAACAGTACATTTCTCAATAAAGCGTTTCTGGATGGTATATCCGGTCACACATCAACCGTGAAGCTCGCCTCCCAAAATGGATTCAAATTAGCATTTCTACAACACAGGTCATCATGGCGAATCGAATCAGACATACAGTCACTTTCACTTCAGACACCATGATACAAGTAGGCACACGTGTATAGTTGAAAGCTTACTTTATTAACTGCTTGTAGATCGATGGCCCAAATCATACATGGTTTCTTGACACCCGATAATATACATATCGATCCTATATGGTAATTCGCCGGGGATGGCGCACTTCTATTTATGATTGTAATTCTACTTGAGTCCACTCATTACTGTTGGTCTAACGAGATTGTCCAACGTCTTTTTCACTGTGAGTTACCGATGTTGATCCAACGAGATCGTCCAACGTCTTTTTCACTGCGAATTACCGATGTTGATCCAACGTTGGTCCAACGAGATTGTCCAACGTCTTTTTCACTGCGAGGTACCGATGTTGATCCAACGTTGGTCCAACAAGATTGTCCAACGTCCATTTCACTGCGAATTACCGATGTTGGTCCAACGTTGGGCTAACGAGATTGTCCAACGTCTTTTTCACTGCGAGTTACTGATGTTGGTCCAACGTTGGTCCAACGAGATTGTCCAACGTCTTTTTCACTGCGAGTTACCGATGTTGATCCAACGTTGGTCCAACGAGATTGTCCAACGACTATTTCACTGCAAGTTACCGATGTTGGTGCAACGTTGGTCCAACGAGATTGTCCAACGTCCATTTCACTGCGAGTTACCGATGTTGGTCCAACGTTGGTCCAACAAGATTGTACAACGTCCATTTCACTGCGAGTTACCGATGTTGGTCTAACGTTGGGCTAACGAGATTGTCCAACGTCTCTTTCACTGCGAGTTACCGATGTTGGTCTAACGTTGGGCTAACGAGATTGTCCAACGTCTCTTTCACTGCGAGTTACCGATGTTGGTCCAACGTTGGTCCAACGAGATTGTCCAACGTCTTTTTCACTGCGAGTTACCGATGTTGGTCCAACGTTGGTCCAACAAGATTGTCCAACGTCCATTTCACTGCGAGTTACCGATGTTGGTCCAACGTTGGTCCAACGAGATTGTCCGACGTCTTTTTCACTGCGAGTTACCGATGTTGGTCCAACGTTGGTCCAACAAGATTGTCCAACGTCCATTTCACTGCGAGTTACCGATGTTGGTCCAATGTTGGTCCAACGAGATTGTCCAACGTCTTTTTCACTGCGAGTTACCGATGTTGGTCCAACGTTGGTCCAACGAGATTGTCCAACGTTTTTTTCACTGCGAGTTACCGATGTTGATCCAACGTTGGTCCAACAAGATTGTCCAACGTCCATTTCACTGCGAGTTACCGATGTTGGTCCAATGTTGGTCCAACAAGATTGTCCAACGTCTTTTTCACTGCGAGTTACCGATGTTGGTCCAACGTTGGTCCAACGAGATTGTCCAACGTCTTTTTCACTGCGAGTTACCGATGTTGATCCAACGTTAGTCCAACGAAATTGTCCAACGTCTATTTCACTGCGAGTTAACGATGTTGATCCAACGTTGGTCCAACGAGATTGTCCAACGTACATTTCACTGCGAGTTACCGATGTTGGTCCAACGTTGGTCCAACGAGATTGTCCAACTTCTTTTTCACTGCGAGTTACCGATGTTGGTCCAACGTTGATCCAACGAGATTGTCCAACGTCCAACGAGTTCCAACGAGTTTACAAGTTTCCGACGTTGGTCCAACGTTGGCTTGCTACCTGGGTAAAGGTTTGTTTCCATGATGTATTAATGTAAATTCTTAAAACTTTATACAAACATTCAACTTTATCCAAATACCAACCATCAAACAAATATTAACACAGAAGCTAGGTTATATAAAGCTGAGTGAATGATGTACATGTAGTGAGTGTAGGAATAGGACTATATGGATAGGAATAGGAATAGGAATAGGAATAGGAATAGGTCTTAGGTAAAGGTAAGGTATAGCAATCATAGGATAGGATGCTCTAGATATCACCAATAGGCGTGCAATATGAATATTAATTTAATTTTTTTAGTATGGTGAGACGTTGGTCCAACGTTGGACCAACGTTGGTCCAACGTTGGAGAAATGTTGGTGAATTACGCTGGACCAACGTTGGATGCTTGTTGGAGATATGTTAGAGACATGTTGGATGCTTGTTGGAGACATGTTGGATTCTTGTTGGAGACATGTTGGATGCTTGTTGGAAATATGGTGGATGCGTGTTGGACACATGTTGCTTTGACGTTGGATCAACGTTTGTGTACGCCCAACCAACGTTGCTCCAACGTTGGCGAATACAAAATACCAACCTTGGATCAACGTTGGAAAAGCGTTGGTCCAACGTTGACAAATAACAATTTTCCAACAATGGACCAACGTTGATCCAACGTTGGTATTTTGTTTTCGCCAACGTTGGAGCAACAATGGTTGGGCGTACACAAGCAACGTTGGTCCAACGTTGCCGGACAACGTTGGACCAACGTTGCCAAAAAAATTGGACAACGTTGGTCCAACGATGGACCAACGTTGGCTTGCCACCTGGGTATTTATCCAAACTCAGTGTGTCCGGATGAGACATCTGGAATACTCTGTTAAAATACTAATTGCACATCTTAACCCTAAAAAGGCCGGGCTATTTGAGGTCTTCATACGGCCGGGGGGCGAAATTTTTTGTCCCAAACAGGTTTACCTATTACAGTAAAAATTTTGCCTCCTGATTGTTTCAAAGGTATACGCTTAAACCGAAAACTCAATGAAGATCCTATAATATGCATATTGTACCTCTTCTGAAAGCTGAGAACATACTGAGCATGAAAAAGTTAATTTTGAAGCCCTAACGCCGCCCAGAAAACAATTAAAAGCAAATTTAAACTCTTATTCTGAACCCCGATTTTCGCCGTTTGACGGCGATTTGGTGCAGAGAAATTTGATGACGTCACAGGTAGAATAGGCCCAAACCATGCACGGCCGCTGATGGTAGAGCGGCACCCGTTGCCTCCCCAACGATCCCCCAGTCCAGCGAGCGCGAGTAAATGCTGCCCTGCTCAATCGATAGAACGCCGTCTTGTCAATATCATTTTTCTTGTTAGATTTGACCTGAAATCTGCAAAATCGGAGAATGGTGGAAATGTCTGAAGGAAGTGAAGATTTCAGGCATGGTTTTGAGGTGGAGAATCGCGAGTTCGCCAGTATCGACAAAGTTGAATTCGAGTCGCAAAGTCGGGAAAAGGTGCATGGCGTATGGTAGATCGACAAATCTATCACTTTCATGCCCTCTTTGACTTTGACATTATATTGTATTTTTCTCTGTCGCATTCTAAGCCGACAGTGAAAAATAACTATAATAATGTCAAAGAGGCCATGAAAGTGATAGATTTGTCGATCTGGCGTATGACTGCGGCAATTGTATAGCGAATTGCACCATGTCCATGCACAGTTTGCTGGGGAAGATGCTGGGGAAAGGGCGCATTGAAACCTGCACTCCGGTGTCGCACGCTGGCCCGCTAGCTGGCCGTGCCGCGTTCGTGAAGAGTACCCTACGAAACACATATGTAACGTACCCAAAATCAACTAAATCTTCAAAAATTGCTCAAATAATGGTCATGATTTCAAAGTAGTTATCTTTTTTACCTGTTCTGTGTAACTACTTTGAAATCATGACCATAATTTGAGCAATGGTCGAAGATTTAGTGATTTTTGGGTAAATTACATTTGTGTTTTGTATGGTACTCTTCACGAGTGCGTCACGGGCAGCTAGCGGCGTAGCGTGGCCAACACCGGAGTGCGGGTACAATAGTGAAACTAGCGCCAAAAATCTCCCAAATCCCGTCATCATTGTCGCTGTCTGATGAATCATTCCTGTCCTCTTCTTCATCTTCTTCGGAAAAATCCATTGCGAAACTCAGTTCGAGAGTATTTTCCTCCATTTTCCTCGAAATAAAAACTGTCCAGCTCGATCGTACGTTATCAAAAAGTAATACACAACACCGTATAATGCACGCGCATCGCTTTGCTTGATCAGCTGATCAGCCGGGGCCCGTTCTACCGATGACGTCACGATTTTCAGGCCGATCGTTGAGCGAATTTCAGTCTCGAAGACTGCTCACTTTTGCCCCATTTTCGAAGACTTTTTTAGTCAAATTTCAACATTTTTATCGCGGATTAAGTTAATATCCTTAGAAAAAAATAACATTTCCTTCACAAACATACCAAATTTTGCCAATTTGAAAGTCAACGAGGGTTCGGTTTAATGATTATTCATGTACTGAGCTCTGAAGGTAGTATTGCGCATGCGCGTGGACATTTGTACGTGTGACGTGTTCTGTTAGTGCACTGTATTTACCGTACCGTACGTCGTACAGCTCGATGTTATGTATTGAATTCAAAGATACTAAAGGTAATGGGAGGTTATAAACAATTTTACTTGGAAAAAAAAAAGAAATCATTAAATGCCGATATTTCAATTCCAGACCATGAAATCGCTGATAATTTCAATGATTATTTTGTGAATTTATTGAAGGAATCTGTACATGATGTTAATCCGTATTGTTATGTTAATGTCTCATTTAGTTCCCAATCTATCTTTTATTCACCTGCAAGTTCTCTTGAAATTATTGATATTGTTCTTAGAATGAAAAATGCAACAAGCCCTGGATTTTATGATATTTGTATTACTGTTGTGTTATACGAACCTCTATGTAAAATATGTAATCGTTCATTCTCTCATGGTATTTTTCCAACCCAAATGAAAAATTGTTCAAAGTCATGTTTAGGTCATTTATAAGAAAGGTGATTATAGGTTATTTTTGAATTATCGACTTATGTGTATATCGAGAGAGAAGGAGAGAGAAAACCAGGGATCTGTGATTTGTACCGCATAATTCCATGACTAAACACTTGTTCTTTTGGAGTCTGAATGGCAATACTGGCCTTTATTCTTCGATCATATCTCACACTAGCTATAACACATGTACACTGTATGTCTGTACAACTCGATGGCTTACATAACCTTGCCTTTGGTGGGTGAAGGATGAAGCTGGGCAATATGGTGGTGGGGATATAATGAGATGACCATGTGTTGGGTCAGTTGGGGTCGGGCATGGAATGTACGAAATGAGGCGAATTGGGTATGATCGTGGAAACATGGGAATGTAATGGAACATCATAATAATATATACATTATACTTATTTACAAACACAATATCGACCAAGTTCCTTATTATCCCACATTTTGAAAGATCCTGGAAAGGTGATTGTACAACCGTTTATTTGAATTTATTCAAAACATGATCTGTTATTTTCTAATCAGTTTGGCTTTTAGACTCTACACTCCACCTCTATACTACATCAATTATATACTTTGTTGACCATATAACATGTGAACATGTGCCTTGGATGCAAAATTATTTTCAATAACTTTAATTTTAGATTTATCAAAGGCATTTGATTGCCCAGAATCATCACATTTTGATAAATAAACTCAATAGATATGGTACTAAATGGTACTAAATTGGTCTATGCAAGTTGGTGTGTTTGCGTGTGTGTGTGTGTGTGTGTGTGGTGTGTGTGTGTGTGTGTGTGTGTGTGTGTGTTGCCCGGTGAGTTCAGTTTGTATTGTGTGTAATTTGTGTTAGTTCATTTTGCCCTCGCTGCCCCCAATACCAAAAAGCTTTTGTGTGTGTGTGTGTGTGTGTGTGTGTGTGTGCGTGTGTGGGTGTGTGTGTGTGTGTGGAATTTGTTTTGATAAAAAAAAAAAAAAAAATTATAATGATGTTTATGTTCTCTGTGTAGGTGTGTGCATGTGTTATAACTTTGTTATGCGCGTCATTATGTGTTCATAGGCTTCAATAAGTGTGTATAGATGATTAGTATCCTTTATTTTGCGCAACATATACACGCATATACCGTAGGTAGCAAATTCTTGATTTGGTTTCTATATTTTTCCACATAGATATATTTATATATCTCTTTTTTTTTATTGACAAAGAGTTCACTTACAGTACACACTTCTTTCACAGAAAGGCTTCACACACACACACACACACACACACACACACACACACACACACACACACACACCCACACCCCCCCCCCCCCCTCCCCCCTCTCTCCCTTCTCCGTATCTCTCTTTCTCTTTCTCCAAACAAACACACAGACAGAAAAACCCACAGCACAGCTCACACACATTTTGTACACCCCAAGTCCACGCGCATGCGTAATACATGTACTAGGTTTGTGTAGCTCAGCATCATGAATATTCATGATGCGTATACCTTTAAACCAATCGGGAGGCAGGATTTTACTGTAATAGGTAAACCTGTTTGGGAAAAAAAATTTCGCGGCCGGGGGGGGGGGGGGCATTATGCCCCCCCCTCCCCCCCCCCCCCCCCCCCCCCCCCCCCCCCACCTTAAATCTCGGCCGCGGAGGGTGCCGATCGCCGTAAAAACTTGCACGCATGATAAGTGAAGTGTATAGAATAGAATGGTAATTTAGATTTTTTGAAAAATTCATTAATTTGCATATTTAGGGTAATTTATGCAAATAAGGTCATAAAATTCATATTTTTACCCATAAATCATATATTCTTCATAATTAAAATCTGGTTTTCACTACATATATTCTTTAGAGCATTTGTAATAATAATACGACAAACAAATTTGAAAGAGCCAGGTTCTTCCTTATGTTTTCTATTGTTTTTATAATTTCTTATGTATTTCTTTGTTTTTGTTAAACTTATGTATTTTATTGTTTTTGTTGTCTATTTTATTTCTAACTATAATTCAACTATTTTGAACCCAAAAACAAACATATAAAATGTTAACAAGACCAAATAACCGATGATATACATGTACCTCCTTTTACGAAAACTGATATTTACATATGTTTTGTATACAAATCACGAAATCGAGCGATTTTCGGGCTGACATGCATAGACAAAAGGTCACGTGACTTCGTAACGGTAGGTCCGATTTTTCAAAAAAGTCACCAAGCAGCGGCGCGTCATCTTACCATTATGCCCCCCCCCCCCCCACGGCCTTATTAATTAAGGTTAACACGCATCTGAAGTTGGTGAATGTTCGCGACCGAGAAATAGCATCATTGTGCGGTCAGTCTAATGGAAGGATTCCGATAGTTGTACGGTAGAGGAGAACCGTGTTCTGTACAATCACATTTTCCATGAAATTAAACTTAATTATAGAATCCGTATTGTATGCCATTCAGTAAATATTATTGCTGTTGTACTAGCTATTCAGTGTGTATTGTATATAGGAACAATAATTCCGCCATAGACATACATAACAGTCTTGCTTAATAAAAACATCAATGCACTGATATTAAGCAAGTTAAATAATATTAGTTTCTCTTGATGAAAAGATAAATAAGGTATACTGATAGATGCACAGATAATACAGTCAAGTCAAGTAATAACAGTATCACCTTTTCATGTAATGATTGCTTTTCATCCTGCTGTGTGACATTGTGCATCATCCAAATACTTCTCTGCATTTTGCATGTAAACTGTGATGAAAATGTTCCAGGTCACACATGCCTACATGTAGTTGATATGCTGTGGATTTATTGTTCAAATAGCGCCCTCTATAGATTAACACTGATATGTAGCCCAATCACAATCTATTCTTTGATTCTCTTAATTTATGTTCTTTAACTTCGATAAGTATTATAAAATTCATGTTAGTAGATATCAACACGCATTAGAACGTATAATTTGATTCCATTATGTTTGGTTTGTTTTTTAGTTATGTTATGTCGAAATACATGTAATGTGATCATGCCGAATCTTAATATTATTTCCCTGAAATTATGCCATAACGATTTTTTGTTCTTCCAAATTTGAATTTGATTTGCGCCATAGAAATTAATTTCTTTCATGAGTGCATTTTAGAGGTTTTCTTTTGCCTTAGTCATAACTTAGACTTAACTTGCTGTTATGTATAGCTATACAACTTTCCTTAGTTTTATGTGTATTTTTTGTTCATATAATTTTGCTAGCATATTCCATATTTTGTTGGTTCTTTCTTCATTGAATGTTTGTCTTTCATTTTGCTTTCATTGTGTGCCAAAAATACAAAGGAAGTATTCCATAAAAAGTAAATCCTGCTCTAGCGACCACCTGGATATAGAGACCATTAATCTTGACTCCCTTGAATGCAATTCATGTGCAAATTAACCTATAAAGAATATATGTAAAGACCTCTGTCTGTCTCCCTTGGGTGGTATGTCAGTATATAAACAGGTTTTACTGTACCAATTATTTTGACACATTGAAGATGAATTGTTGTTGGTATTTCCCCAAATAAGTTGGCCATAGTGCAAATGGTATGCTAGGCTTTGGCCTGGGTGTATGATCTTATAATCATTATGACCTCATGATTACCACAACCACAATGTATGTAGTGATTGACTGTTGAAGCAGAGAGGTGGTGACGATTATGTCGATATTCGGTAATTAATGATAACGTTATCCCAAGCAGAGGCCTTTTCATATTTTATACATACAGCCCCTGGCCCATATGAACCATGTGGTTTAGGGGTAGTGCACCCCCCGTTTTGTGGGGGGGGGGGACAAAATATCCCAACCAGAAACCTTGTTGCTGGTTCTGTACCATTCCTGCTGGTTTTGGACACGGTCACCTTCCTCCTCATGGTCATACGAGTAAATCAATGACCACTCGTTCCTTAGGCTGCATGTTCAACACACCTGGGGTTAGTTCATGATGCCCACCATGATATCAGTCTGCAAACTGGGGTATCGTCAATACAATATGTACATACGTTGTGACATAAACGGGTTGGTTTGTTTATTCATAATTCTATGGTTGTTACCAAATAATGCCAGGATGCATAATGCTGTAGACCAAACAAAATTTGGTTTCTGATATGTTTCGTTTATACATGTACATGTCCTCGACCAATGCTGAGGGCTTGAATGTGTTCCACTTCCATCAAATTCCACCCCTACCTTCTAATGTGGGTTCATCGCCTGTTGACCAGCAACTGTACCTTTAGTGTCCCAGAAAAAAAAACCGAAACCGGATTTCATGGCAGAAATTTTCTGTCATAATAAATCATTTCTTTGGTGAGATATACATGAATGAAAACTCGGTATCTCTTCTTTCATTTGATGTACAACTTATGGCACATAATTCACGTATGACTGAACTAAAACAATAGCAATTTACCGTTAAGTGG
>JBAMJV010014341.1:0-16037 GCA_037951105.1 Echinarachnius parma
TGTGAGAAAAAAGAATATTGGTATCAGCAGCAAAAAGCACAAATTTAAGAGTATGGGGACAATTAACTGAATTATTCATGAATAGTAAGAATAGAAGTGGTTCTAGAATTGATCCTTGGGGTACTCCACATGTAACTTGTAACAGTTCAGAACAAACATTGTTATATACTGCGATTTGATAGCGGTGCTTAAGATAATTTTCAAACCATGAAAGTACTATACTTCTTAATTCATAAGATTTTTCTTTATGTAAAAGAATATTGTGATTGATAGAGTCAAAAGCTTGACTCAAATCCAGAAAGCTGAATAAATAACGTAAGTGTAACTCTTAATCAGTATTGTGTATTGTCATAATTGTATTGTAGTTGTTTCAATCATGAAAATCCAAATAAATAGAGGTCCAGTTTATATCTAAGCCGTCTCTATTTCTGTAAATACCATGTTGAGTTAGAAGTTTGAACTGACAGGCCCTGTTGTGTAGCCTGAAGGATCCCGGGAAGGTGTGAAAACTCTATTGAGAACTATGGATTAAATTGAAGAACCGCTGAATAAATTAAAGAAACCATTGTCATTTAATGAGCTCATTACAAAAAATGGGCGAAAGATATAAACTGGACCAGAGTCTAACAATAATTAATATTTGGTGACGTTGGCCATGCATGGTCAAATGTATACTCACATAACTGAACCCATCCCATTGAAAAAAAAGAGCAGATGAAATTCTCAGATTGAAATGAAATCTTGAGATATGTATTATGATAAGCTGTGATATTAAGCTGCTAAAGGCCCGTTTATTTTGTTCCTAAAAATAAATATTTTTCTTTTAAAGAAAATGGCAACAAAAAAAATAAAATGAAAATTTTTTGTGGCTAAAAGAAACTTAAATAATTTGCGTTAAAATGCTCAAATTGCTAGAAAATCACGCTTGTTTCTTTTTTCCAAAAGGATTCAGTTTTGCTATATTTTTTTACCGGAAAGAGGCAAAAAATTAAGTTATTACCTTTTACATCAATTCAGATTTTAAATTGCTTAAATTCAAAATATAACAAACCTTTCAAGAGTTGTATCATGATTTTCAAGCTATGGGGTATGGTCTAATAAAGTGAGTCCGCTGGCTTTCAGAGGAAAAGTTCCTCAAGAAATCTACCTAGGATATCTAATATAGGTTCTATTCTTTCATTTAAACCAGGTTTCGTTAAAAGTTAGATGCCTTCTGATAGAAATAAATCACTTTTCCGACACGATGTCTAACATGTCTAATGGAATTACTATAGACGCTTGTTCGAGTTTTAGTTGCTCAACGCTAGCGGGCGGCAGACTCCATGTGCTAAAATACCGCTTCCACTTCCGTTTCACCAGCGGCCGTGTAAAATCGGGAGAGTTGGGCATCTTATGTATGTAGGATCTTTGATCTCGTCTAGAGTACCTGCATATGCAGGTACTCTAATCTCGTCACAGGGAGTGCGCCCTCTAGTTTTCTTTAGTATATAACTCCATGTTCCCAAACCATTATCCTAATGATTTATTCATAAGCAGTGATGTACGTCAAGGGTTACTCATGCATATGCATAACTACGATTAGGGTTTGGATAAGATTTGAGGGATATGTTTAAGATAAGACCATTCTAACCATCGCCAGTATATGTAGCCTATTGGTCACGCTGAGGATTCCAAAACTAGGGGTAATGGGTTCTTCTTTTTTTCTTTTGCCATAATTCATGGGCACTCTTGGGGTGTTTTCAAGGATGCTCATGTACACCCCTGTTAAGGGGTGCACATGTGCTCATTAAGGCGTGCAAAATACAAGATCGTGCACCCCTAGGGGTGCACAATTGCACCCCTATTTTTTAGTGTGTAATGGGTTCGAATTCTCTCTTATGCCTCTTTTTTTTTGTGGCCATAATTCATGGGCACTCTTGGGGTGTTCATATGCACCTTTTCAAGGGTGCCCATGTGCACCTTAAGGCGTGCAAAATATGGGACAAGACCGTGCACCCTATAAGGTAGACATGGACACTCTTGGGGTGTTCATATGCGGCTTTTCAAGGGTGCAAGATGGGACAAGATCGTGCACCCCTAGGGGTGCACAACTGCACTCCTATTTGTTAGTGTGATACAGGAGGTAAGTAAACAGATTGGACTTTCAAGTTGCATGTGCATAATTAATTTCTCTTCATACAAAGTTAGTTTCAGTCAATCAATCAAAATCTATTTGTTCTAATTACATAGTCTATCAGTGCTCTTTGATGAGCCTTGATTTCGGAATTCAATAAAAAATAAAATCTGATCTGATAACATCAGGCTAATCTTTGTTCAAGGAAACAATATGGGAATAATCAATCTGGCATTATACAAAATACAACACATATAATTTATTTCAAAAATATATCAACACCCAACATTCAAATTCATCTTAGCATTTAATAATGTGCCTATTATCATTGTAATTTGTTCAAAATTAGGAGGAAGATACGAAAAATATAAATCTATCTGCTCCGACTACGACTACACGTAGGGTGCACATTTCCACCCCATACATTGTGCACGCTCAGACGAGAAAATGTTGACGTTTGCGGGACATGCACCTTTACAGGAGTACGCGGGCACGGAAGGGGTTGAGGGGGACGATCGTACACCCCAAGTGCACGCCTAGTTCTAAGTGTGTACGGCCACAGCAAGGCTATCAACCAATTACAGGGTCCGAGAGAAACAATTCACTCACGGAGAGAAAAACATGTATTTTGTGTTTAAATGCAAAATTGTTGATTTACATCACTGCTCTATTGGTTCTTGCGTGAAATAATAGCTCATCATGCATGCAGGGATTTGAAAAACAGAGAAATTGGCAGTAACGTAATATGAAAATAGTTCTTCTTCACACGTAGATTCACTACAGCCCCTTTGATTGGTCATTTGCTTGATAAGCTACCAAGCGAGAATCAAACAAGGTGCAAAGTAACGGCGAAAGGTGCAGACTTGGTAAAGGAGTAACATTGCACCATTTTGTGTACCTATTTAGGTGATTTTTTTTGCTAAAGTACAAAGACCCACTATTCTTGGTCTTGTTCCAATACAACGGTCCTACTGCACACGTGGTTTTCTGAGATAAACTCTATGCCAACATCAAAAGTATTGTGCACCATAATGAGTGTATAAGTTTATGGTTTTATAATGAACATGTGTCAACTGTCTTTTTATATTAACTTGAAATGATTGAAATTGGTCTGAAAATAAATGATAACTATACGGCCACGGCAAGGCAGTCGGTCAATTACAAGGTCCGAGAGAAATAATTAACTTACAGAGAGACAAAATATGCATTTAGTGTTTTAGTGCATCACTACTCTATGATTCTTTTGTAAAATGATAGCTTATTATGCATGAAGGACATAAAGTATTATAAAAATATCTATAATTTAAAAATAGTTTCGTTACAGCCCCTCTGATTGGTAAATTTGTTTTGCCAAGATATCGCACGTTATTCACACAAAGAAAAACATTAATCGGAAGGTGCAGACTTGACAATGATGCGGAGTATAAAGTATAACCGGAGTAATAATAAAATAATGCGACATCATTAATTCGATGATCTAAAGACTAGTTTCTGCGTAGCCTAATGGTTGCTCATGGCAATGTGAAAAGCTTTTCAGGGTTTTCCGACACAGCAACAGCTGATTTGTGTACGATTAGTATACGTATTGAATCGCATTTGTATCAATTGAATAGTATGACTCCAGGTCAAAACAGCGTATTCTTTTGTTGTTGACATTGAATACAAATAAAACCGCACGATTTGCAGTAATTTGTAACAGGTTCATGAATATTCATGTGCTAGTTTGGCTTTTGCAAAACGAACATTTAATCTGTTCATAATCTCGTTATTTTGTGAAATAATTATTAGAATACATTTGTAATTTAATTTAGTAACAATTAATTATCAGTGGACTCTTGTGAACCATTTTGGGTGGAAATGAATTAAGGCGATAATGTTTTAACGTCTGTGTTTAATTACTAACCACTAAAAAAACATACATCGTGTTGTAACCTGCTTATAAGCTAAACGTGAACAAGGACCGATGGTTAGGAATGATAGGTATATAGGCTTAGGGCAAAGTATGTATAGGTTATATCATAGGTTATTAGGACTAGGAGGATATAGGACTATACACACACCCACCTAACAATTGGACGTTTTCTGAACGTTCTAAAAAGGTTCAAAGTTGGTTATTTGGACGTTATGTGAAAACGTTTTTAAAACGTGTATTTGTGGAAGGTTGAAAACGTTTTTAGAACGTTCCAAATGGACGTTTTTAAAACGTTGTTGAAACGTTAGAAAAACCAATAAAAAACCTTTCATGAATTTGCTTTCAAGTGCAAGGACCAGCAGAAAACCTGTTGGACACTGGAGACGTTTTAAGAACGTTTTTTAAACGTTCATTAAAGAACGTTTACCTAATAGAAACGTTTTGTAAACGTTTTGTGTTTGCTGGGCATGCACTCGCAGGAAAGGGGTGTTCAACTTTTAACAATTGTTGGTGCATCTTTACACTTAACTCAAAGGTGCAATGTTGCACCACACTGGTGCAACTGTGCACCTTTAACTTATATTTACGTCTTATACACTTACACTTAAATTTACAGTACACGTATCTTTTTTTCAGGTGCAACTCTGCACCTTTTCCTAAATATACAATATTGCACCCTCAAGGTGCAAACGGTGAAGGATTAAATCTGAACGTTTACCAAAAGGTGAACTTTTGCACTTATATAGGTGCTCCCAGTGTGGCAACGGTTTGCACCTATATAGGTGTAAGATTGACCCATTTTGTCTTAGTGTGTAGGATGAACTTACAGAATACCACCCCCGGTATAGAGAAAAGGTACTCACCCCATACATAAGTTACACAACAAACTGAGCTAATCTGCTCGCGCACGAGCACGCAGCGAAAACATGGATGTATAAATTAGATTTTGAATGTTAGAATTAGCAAGTCTTATAGCTCATACATTATATGTTAGTACATAAAATTAGTACATACAATTTTTATACCACTCACACACACAAACACACGCACCTACACACACACACATACACATACATTCAAACACACACACGCACAAACAAAAAATATATTTTCCTAAAACCTGGGGGGGGGGATGATTGTACATGTCACCCCCTCCCCACCTTATGAGGGGGGGGGGGGTGAATACCCCTTACCCCCCCCCCCCCCCCCCCCCCCCCCCCCGTTGTCTACGCCCCTGTACACATGCACAGAATTGTCATAATGACAATTTTGAAAATAAATTACGCAAACCTTTTTGTTATCGACTATTGGATTTGGTTACAGTAGATAAAGATGTTATACAAAAACGTGCATCACTGCCAAATCCTCCTTGGCACATAATGATACCAAATGTTTGTATGGATTTAAAAGAAAGTGTTGATAAAAAAGATAATATTCATAGTATAAAATTTGAAACATTAGAATATATTGATATAAAATGGTCTAGAGAGTTGCATATATTTACGGATGGTTCGAAAAATCCCCTTAATGGAAATGCATCTGCAAGCTTTTATGTTCCGAGCATGGATATTATTGAAAAAAAGAGGCTAACAAATTTCAGTTCATCATATAAAGCTGAATTAGTTGCTATAATTCTTGCATTTAATTGGCTAGAACAATTTGATAATTTATATGTTGGAATTGTTATATTTATTGATTGTTTGAGTGCCCTAATGGCGATAAGAAATTGGAATGAAGATGTATGCGTCAGTGAAATATTAATGAAATTAATGATTCTTAAACATCAAGGAATCCACGTATTCATTGAGTGGATTCCCGGACATTGTGGTGTTGTAGGTAATGAGATTGCAGACCTCTCAGCGAAACAAGCCCTTGGACACACTTTTATTGAAATAGAAAATAAATTGAATGAATCAGAAGTAAATGCAATACTGTCATTATATGTTGTAAATATGTGGCAGGAAAGGTGGAATGCCTCGAATAGTGTCTTAAAGAAAATGAAAAAGAATATAAATATAAAATACATTGATACATGGTGCTCTAAAAATAGAAAAAATGAAGTATTGTTACACAGGATTCGAATGGGGTGTATTGGACTCAATGCACATTTACATAAAATTGGTCTTAAATTATCCGGCGATTGTCAGTTTTGTAATGAAATTGAAACTTTTGAACACTTTCTTGTTGATTGTACGAAATATATTATTGAAAGGACAATGTTATTTGTAGAATTAGGAATTAATGAAAAACAAGATATATATAAGATGTTGGAAATATTCGATACAAAATTGCAAGTGGCATTGATTAATTTCATTTATAGAACTAGAAGGTTCGATGAATAGCAAAAAAGGATTTGTATTCAGATTATTGTAAATATTTGCTTAGCATCTCTATTATATTGTTTTAGTGTAAGTTTATTTTTGTATACAATTACTAACAAATTGATTTTTTCTATGTAAAAGAGCCCACTGAATGAGTGCTTTGTTTGATGTTTGTTGAATGTTTGAAATTGATGAATATATATATTGTTTTTGAATTTGGCATGCATAATTGCATTATTTGGAGCCCAACAGATTGCACCTGACACCTCATTTTCGAGCATCTGAGGGGTCTAGGCTCGGCTTGCACACATACCCTGGTATGTCACCGAGCTGAGAAGTCTGCACGATGTACTGTGCCGGACTGACCAGATGATGCAACGTTAGGTCGGATTTGAGCGATGGACAGGCAGCATGAAGTAGGAACTCCATAAAAATGATTGAAAAAAAAAAAAATATATATATATATATAATAATAATAATTAAGTATTATGGCGTAAATATACATTTTGAATGAACGCCAGAATAATAAAATAACAACAACAACATGCACAAATATACTATCGATCATAATATAATATTGGCTTCAGACTAACCGAAAAATTGAAAAATCAGTCTTTCTCTTCTATTCTTTTGTTGTTTCACTCACCACTTCCATTATGACGTCATTATATTTATAGGAAAATAGTCAGACCAATGAGCATCGAGAACGTGTCGAATGACGTTGTTGTTGTTGTTGTTTGATGTTTATTGGCGTTGTTGTTGTTGTTGTTTTAAGTTTATTGGCGTTCTTCATTCATTTTGAATATTTACGCCAATCTTTTTTTGTTTTCCTTCTTTCTTTTGTCTTATTTATTTCAACTCAAACTAATTGCTCCTTTTAAAATAATATATAATATGTATCTTTTTATATACACGTTTCTTTTTTTTTTTTTCCCTCATATAAACAGGACCAAAATTAAATTATATTGAGAATATATAAATGTGGGGAATCAATCACTTTTCCTTGTCCGCTGTCTAGGTATCATCTGGCCAATCCGGCTCCGTACGTCGAGCAGACTTCTCAGCTTTAATAGCCTAGGCCCCTCCGATACACAGACAAGGCAGGTCAATGCCATATTTTTTTCTTTTCTCATAACCGAATTTCCAACATACATAACAAAATATTTATATTCATACAATACAAGAGTAAAGCAAACAGATTGGCCTTTCAAAGGTGCGTGTGCAAAATTAAATACTTCATACAAAATAATTATCAATCAATCAATCAAAATCTATTTGTCCTAATGACATAATCTATCAATGCTCTTTGGTGAGCTAAAACTTCAGATTTTAACAAAAATACAATATGATCTTGATGTGTAATTCCACATTCACACATCAACATTGCTCGCTCAATCAAATATTGAGGGCAATGGCATAAAAAATGTTCTAAAGTTTCTAACAATCCACAATGTGAGCATAATCCAGTTTCATGCTTATTTATTACTACTAAATTAGTATTTAAACCAATATTTCCCATCCGTAAACGGTGCAATATAGATTCAAATTTTCTATTATTCAATTTACAACAGTATGTCTGAGTTACATTATTTTGAATATTTTTCAAGGGAGATTCGGTGTCCTCCCATCTTTGTTGCCATTTAACATAATACTTTTGTTTAATCATACAATTTATTTCACTTCTACTTAATTTATTAAAAATCTCCTTTTTTTTCTTCAAGCCATTTTTTGCTTCTCTATCAACCATTTCATTGTCTTTAACACCACAATGACTCGGTATCCACTCAAAATTCACCACAATTCCTTGTAAGTTCAAGTGAGTGCATAATACCAATATTTCATATACAAATGTATCTTCTTTATTTATTCCATTTTGTATGGACTGTAGTGAACTTAAAGAATCACTACATACCACAACTCCTGTGTGAAGGCTAGGGAGTTGACATAACCATTCAAGAGCAAGTGCAATGGCAGCCATTTCTGCTCTATATGATGAGGTATTGTCTTGTAATCTCTTTGACTGAGAATAATTATAATAAGAAACATAAAAGGCAGCAGCTGCTCTTCCTGATTCTGGGGATTTGGATCCATCAGTAAAAATAGACAAGTGATTACTCCATTTTGTGTTTATTATTTCTAAAGCTGCTTGTTTTTGATGTAATCGATTATCATTTTTACTTATTGTCTCTGTCAACTCCGTTGATACAGAGGGTAAAGCCATTTGCCAGAAAGGCATCTCCGAGGGACTTATTACTTCCATTTCATATTTAAATTGTTTTTCCAATTTGAACGTTCTTTCTCCAAATGATGCATGTGATGTTCCATAAAAATGGAATTGCCAACAATCTTTTATATCTTTCTTAAGAGGATGTTCCAAAACACTTTCAATACGTTTTTTTAATTTCAAACTCATCATTTCTCGCCGCAGGTCAAGGGGCATTTCCCCTAATTCAACCTGCAGTGTTCTGAGGGAAGTTCCCTTTTGAGCTCCTGCACATACCAATAAAGATTGGTATTGCACAGAGTTAACTTTATTTTTTACACTTGTTGCAGCGGAGTCGTATGCTTCGCACGCATAGTCAATAACTGATAGTATTAAAGATTTGTATACCATCAATAATTCCCGAGAGTCTCCACACCATTTTGCATGGGCCAAACTTTTAATCACATTTATCTTTTTTTTACATCGTTTGACCACATCCTCCAGGTGTGGTCTCCATGTTAATCTTTTATCAAATATGACACCTAAATATTTATATTCCTTTTGAGGGATTAATAGTTTCCCTTTCAAATATAATTTTAGGCCTTCATCTTTCCCACAATTTGAAAACAGTATAGGTACTGTTTTTTCTTGAGATATATGCAATCCCCAAGAAAATAACCAATCATATAATTCATTTATATAATCTTGCATTATTTTCATATTTGTTCTTATATCATTCCCCGATTTCCAAATAACGCAATCGTCTGCATATATTAAATGGTGTATTTCAGGTGATTGTGGAATATCACTAAGCATTAAATTAAACAATAGAGGACTTAGGATGCTTCCCTGGGGAAGACCATTCACTAAGTATTTTACTTCAGATTTTTCTTTCCCAAGTTGAACTTGGAAAGATCTTTGAAGCAAATAATTTACTAAAAACTTCAATACATTTCCTTTGAGACCCAACTTGTTTAATTTAACAATGAGTCCTTTTATCCATATCGTATCATACGCCTTTTGCAAGTCTATGAAAACTGCCATAGTTTTCACTCCAACTCGTAAATGTTTTTGTATTTCATTTTCTAAATGAACAATATTATCAATTGTACTTCGGCGTTTTCGAAAACCACTCTGAATGGGGGAATATAGAGAGTGTTTCTCAATATAATAATTCAACCTTTCCTTTACCAAGCCTTCTAATATTTTAATAAAGCACGGTAATAGTGCTATTGGACGGTAAGAGGATACTTCTTGTGGATTCTTTTCATATTTTAAAACTGGAATTAAAATAGCGTGCTTACATTGGGTAGGAATATTTCCAGTCTTCCATATTAGATTGTATAAATCTAATATCACATGCTTGGCCTTTGCTGGTAAGTGTTGGTATATCTCATACGTGATACCGTCGTTGCCAGGGGCCGAGGCATTTTTCAATTGTAAAATATTTTCTAATTCAAATATCTTAAATGGTTCGTTTATTGTCAACTCAATATTTTGATCCATCTCCTCATTTAAATAATTTACTATTTCTTTGAATTCCCCATCTACTTTAGAATTATCTTTACTCTTATCCTTTTTTCCAACCTTTACAAAATAATTTCCTAACTCATTTACTTTTTCTTTATCGTCTAACACAATCGCTTGTCCTACCTTTAAAGTAGGAAAATTGTGCATAGATTTCTTTGGAATTCCACTCAAAAGGCGAATAAACTGCCATAATTGAGACATGGATGTAAATCTATTCAATTTTGCACAATATGCTTGCCAATAAGTTCTTTTTGCTTGTCGAATTGTCCTTTGTGCCTCACCTTTCTTTTCTTTGAAAGTTTGTAAATTTTCTTGAGTCCACATTTTCGACAATTTATTTTTTAATTTATTTCTTTCCTTTATTTTGGCGGAACACGTCTCTGTCCACCATGGGACTGGGTTGCCCCTTTTCTTATTATTCTTACTAGGTAATAATATTCTAAGTATATCATACAACGTTTCTATCAAGTTTGCATGAAAAATATTTACATCCTCATCATATAGAGCTTCAATTGTAATCTTCTCTTCACACATTCGACTGAAAGCAGTCCAGTCCATTTTTTTAAAAGACCATTTCGTCTGTTCACCTTCATTTTCATATTTTGTTTTATTACAATGGCCTTGAATATAAAATTCAATATAAACTGGGAAGTGGTCACTTCCAAATTGATTTGGCTGCACTTGCCATTGACATTTATTTGCTAGAGGTGCTGACACTAACGATAAGTCCAGACAGGATGTTTTCCCAGTAAAAGGATCTAGTCTAGTTCCTGAACCATCATTTAAAACAATCATATCATTTTTCATCAAAAATTCTTCAATCAAAATTCCATTTCTATCATTTGTTTTACTACCCCACAAAACATTATGTGAATTAAAATCACCCACAATAATTAATTTTTGTGGATCTTTAGCATACTTTACCAAAGTTGCTAAAATGTCCATAGTAATTTCTTTACAAGGATTATAATAATTCACAACTGACACAAATGAGCCATCATAATATATATTAATCAACTGCATTTCAATATTTGTATCAATCTCCACATATTCATAATTAAGTGTATCATGTATATAGAAGACACAACCTCCTCTACGTTGCGTTTTTCTATTTTTACATATACATGTATAATTAGGAATTTGAATAATATTCGTATCATCATACCAACTTTCCTGAATACATAGTAAATGGAAAGTTGTATCCTTGTGAGTGTCTATATATCTAATTAATTCCCCTCCGTGTCCGTTCATGCCCTGCGCATTCCACTGGAGGATTAGTAGCGCAGACATTAATAATAAATTAATTAGCCGTGCCATTATTTTTGTTTACATTTTTCAAGAAAATGTTATGCACGGCTTCCTTTATAATATTTGCGCACTCTTCTTGTGGTTTATTTGTAACAAGAGTAACGACCAATTGTGTGATAAAAACCACAATCTCTTCGCTTGAAGCAGTGATGAGAAAATTGTCGTTATTTTTTCTCCCTTCATTACCCGAGTTCATCACTCTATCTGTGGCTACGTTTGTACCCAGCTCGTTTGTCGTCGACTGTTGACTCTTTTGTTGAATAATCTGTTCTTTGGCCCTGCTAATTTCAGGGGCTCTAGACGGCTCTCTTTGGGGGTTTAACAATTGTTTTGTGTGTGACGAGTTTGTCTGTTTTGATTGATCTTTTACTACATTGACTTTCAATGTTTGTGATTGTTCATTATTATTGGTTGGCTTTACATTTTTTTCTTTCCATGCTTTTGTAGCCTCAGCGTAGCTCAATTTATTTTCGACTCTAATTTTTTGTAATTCTTTTGCCTTCTTTGCTTCGAGACACCCATTGTAAGCGGCTGAGTGTTTCTCTCCACAATTGACACAAATGGGGTTTTCTTTACGCTCGCACTGGTCGAAAGAGTGGGGGCCCCCACATCTAACGCATCGGGCTTTCCCCCTGCATTGCTGGGCTGTATGTCCAAATCTTTGACATTGAAAACATCGAACTACGGGGGGGACATATTGTTTGACTGTGAATCTCTGATAGCAGAGAGTTATATTTTCTGGTAGTGAGTTTGTATCAAATGAAAGTATGATGCTCCTTGTTGGTACGAAGGCAGCCAGTTTCTGTCCATTTATTTCCATATCTTCTTGATCCCTTTTGTGAGCTTTCCGCATTATTCTTTTCACACCTACTACCTTCTGTTTCTTTAATTCGTCTTGAAGTTCCTGCTCTGTCATGTCATTTGGAATGCCAGAAATAACTCCTTTTACGAGTTTAGTCTCCTTTTGGGCCTTCACGGGGATATTATTAATCTGTTCAATGTTTAGCAAAGCCTGGTATTGCTTTACATTCCAACACTTTACTAGCACCCCCGACTTTATGGGCTTTATGAACTCTGGGGGGACCCACATTTCCCCTGAATGTCTTTTGATATTTTAATCAAATTAACGTTTCTCAATGATTTTTTCGTGTCAATCGGCACAATGTAGACTTTCTTTTCCTCAAGTTGCTGCGGTTTTACCCTAGGGGTATGAAATATGCCAGAGTTTAGCTCATCCTGGTCGGATGACGATTCTCCCCCTAAAATTTCAACACTTCCTTCTCTAATCTTTCTCTTTAGGTTCCTTCTCACTTGTTTCCGTGATTTCACACTCCACGTATTAATTGTATCTTCATCTACTTCAATATCTTGCATGTCTTGTGGTCCAACCTCCGAATCTACGTTCGAGGTGGATGCGCCCGGCCCGGACGCCATTCCAGCGTCCCTGGATCAAAATTGGCGGGAAAATTACAAAGCGAAATATAATTCAGTGCAAGTGCAAAAATTGGCCCAATCTGTTTACTCACCTCCTGTCTTCTCTAAATTTACGAGTCCGGTAGGAGCATATCAATAAATAATATCCAATCAACTCTCAAAAGTAATTGTATCAACAACAACAAATTAATAACCAACAAAAATCAATATGAGCGGACAGGTTGCAGATACGTCTGCACCCGTCGATCCCTACACTCAACAATCCTGTTCAGCGACAGCGTAGCCTTTAGTCAAGGCTCTATATGGCTTCTTCTTCTTCTTCTTCTTCTTCTTCCTGATAAGTGCAGACTTCATAAAGTTTGAAGATAACGCACTGTGGCTTGGAGATTATCTATGCGATCGCGAGCTAGCTAGCTGTGAGAGAGCACGGGGTCAGCGAGCGGGACGTCTTCGGGCTCGATGTGTTCTGTGCATATAGCGTGAGAGTCTTGACGAAAGACTAGCGATAGCGCGGGACAAAATGTATGGACAAAATCAACGCGTGTAAATCTGCCGCGGGATTTTTGAGCAACATAAATAATAACACCGTCCACAAAAGCACTCACGTCACATCTCAACAAATTATCACTTCAGCCCCCAAAAAAGTATGGCCAGCTTCAGCAACAACAACAACGCAGATGCTAGAAAATTATCAGTAGAGGTAAGTGATGATTGTATAGAAACCAATTTTGAAAAATAAACGGATTAAATGCAGACGAGTAGATCTAATTTGAGACACATTTCAATTGTAAGATTTGTAGAAAGAATTCATCAGTCCCATCCATACGTTCAAATGTGAGTGCTAATGCAGTTTCGTATGAATGATTGAGTGACCCACACATCATCACCCTAATCTGACAAATTGAGACTTAAAAAATCATCAAAATTGCATAAAACTTTAGGAAGTGTATGCAACCAGACGCGTGTGTCTTTAGCCATACAGTCGGATATGGATACAGCCACCTGCACACGCCGGCTATTAATAGTTAATCTACTTAGTTCTTACGCCTACGACGGCTACGCCGCAGCACATGCGTGTGTGTCTAGATCGACAAATCTATCGCAGTTTCATGGCCTTTTTGTTATTTTCACTGTCGGTATTCTAGCTGCCGACAGTGAAAATAACAATAATAATGTCAAAAAGGCCATGATTAATGAAAGCGATAGATTTGTCGATCTAGAATGCCGACAGTGAAAATAAAATTAATAATGTAAAAAAAGGCCATGAAACTGAAACTTTGAAAGCGAGATTTGTCGATCTTATCTAATTAGTAATGGATTAATGCGTGTATACCGTTAATACCATTAATCTGACCTAGGCTATAGCCACTAATCTGACCTATAGCCACTAAATATACTCTGACCTATAGCCACTAGCCGCAACGCATGGGCGAATTACGTATGTAAACTAACGTGGGATTTTTGAATTTGCGTTTCACACGGTTCAGAATTTGAAACGCCGATTTCAGGTGTTTTTCCAATATATATTTCATTTTTATGATAGTGTTAATGTATATCGCTTAGATGTTGCAATCCTATCAAAACGAATTGGAAAGAAAGAAGATTTCATACCTTTTTTTGTGATTCCTTATGAGAAATCCTCGTCTTTCGCACACACAGGTTCGTATTCCATTGCATTCACATGTCACTGATTTTTTACCGTGCGAGGTCGACATATGACGCACAGAAAAATCCAACTCGTTCTTGATATCCCTTCTATCGAGCGGGTAAATCGTCAAAGAACCCTCGAAATATTGGCTAGTTTTTCGGACTAGTTAATATATGCTTCTGCTTCTGCTTCTGCTTGTTTCTGTACAAACGCCTGGTGTGGCTATCCCGTACAGTTGCGCAAATGCAGCAGTCGGATGCAAAGCTCAAAAAAGTTTGTTACATTGCCTCTATATTTGTGTTTTCCAGCAAGTTCTTAAATTTCTGCAGGGTTGGGGCACAACGGTAGTCATCTGGGAGTTTGTTCCATGTGGGTATTGTCCTTGGGTAAAGGGACTGCTGGTAGCACTTTTTATTTGCTCTGATATGTTCGTAAATGAAGCTTTTGGATGACTGTCTGGTAGTTGGTCTCCTATATGCTGCAGGGTGATTTCCATCATCTAGTCTATACATTGATATGTTGCATGGGTTTCTTTGAAGACGATATGGAGACGGGCTTTGCAGCGTCTGGCATCCAAACTCTCCCATCTTAATTGCTTCAGCATGTTGGTGACGCTAGATGTTTGGTTGAAGTCGTTCATTGCAAAGCGTGCTGCTCGACGTTAGATTTTTTCTATCAGATCTTTGTTGGTTTGTTGATGCGGGTCCCATACCGCATGGCAGTACTCCAAAATCGGACGAACAAGTGTATGGTAAGCTACCGATTTCGTTGATTTATCACAGCTGTACAAATTTCTGCGTATAAGACCAAGTTGTTTATTTGCTTTCTTAACTGTCTGGTTTATGTGTGTGTTCCATGACATGTCGGATGATATTTCCACACCTAGGTATGGGTGGTGGGTTACTCTGCCAAGGACTTTTTCACCCATGGTGTAGTCGTGTTGTAACGGCTTGGTTTTGTGTGTCACAGTCATGATATGGCATTTTGAGACGTTAAAGCCCATTTGCCATCTAGATTCCCATGTGCAGAGAGTGTTTACATCTTCTTGCAGGAGAGCTGAATCCTCTGTGTTGTGTATTTCTCGGTATAGCATACAGTCGTCAGCGAACAAGCGTACACTCGAGGTGAGATTGGTTGGTAAGTCATTAATGTATACCAGGAACAGAAGCGGGCCCAGTACTGTACCCTGAGGAACTCCGGATCTGACTCGGGCTTCCTCTGATGATTCACCTTCGAGTACCACCTTCTGTTGGCGCTTCGTCAGGAAGTTGGTTAATCAGGAATATATACTGTTTCTTATTCCTACATGGTGTAATTTGGCTAGGAGTCGTTGGTGGGGAACTACATCAAATGCTTTACGAAAGTCTGTTATTATAAGATCAACCTGGCTTCTGTTGTCCAAGATCTTCTGTATATCATCGACCAGGGCTGACAGCTGCGTCTCGCAAGATCTTCCTTTTCGGAACCCGTGTTGTTGATCTGCTAAGATGTTGTGTTTTTCGAAATGCTTCATGATGTGTCCGTGAATGATGTGTTCCAGTAGTTTACAGATGACTGATGTGAGGGAG
>JBAMJV010014342.1:0-39845 GCA_037951105.1 Echinarachnius parma
GAAAGTTCTGAATAGACCGCCTTTCGTGGAGGTTCGCAGCGAGCAGTTCCTGTGATTTTTGAAAAGTGACCTGTAGTGATTCTATCGCATTTTTCTAATTTTTAGTAAAAGCAAACTTTTGATTTTTAGGATATGCTTCATAATGAGAATGATAGCTTATCTGTGTCTAAATATGATTCAATTTGATGCTATGGATTTTAGTGAGCGTCGCTCTGAAAAAGTGATAAGTTTCTTTTGGAACCCAGTTTAGTTGACACAGGTAGAACAAGGCGTGAAATAAAGGGCATATAGTTGACACAGGTAAAACAAGGCGGGAAATAAAGAGGCATATAGTTGACACAGGTAGAACAAGGCGGGAAATAAAGGGCGTATAGTTGACACAGGTAGAACAAGGCGGGAAATAAAGAGGCATATAGTTGACACAGGTAGAACAAGGCGGGAAATAAAGAGGCATATAGTTGACACGGGTAGAACAAGGCGGGAAATAAAGGGCATATAGTTGACACAGGTAGAACAAGGCGGGAAATAAAGAGGCATATAGTTGACACAGGTAGAACAAGGCGGGAAATAAAGGGCATATAGTTGACACAGGTAAAACAAGGCGGGAAATAAAGGGCGTATAGTTGACACAGGTAGAACAAGGCGGGAAATAAAGAGGCATATAGTTGACACGGGTAGAACAAGGCGGGAAATAAAGGGCATATAGTTGACACAGGTAAAACAAGGCGGGAAATAAAGGGCGTATAGTTGACACAGGTAGAACAAGGCGGGAAATAAAGAGGCATATAGTTGACACGGGTAGAACAAGGCGGGAAATAAAGAGGCATATAGTTGACACGGGTAGAACAAGGCGGGAAATAAAGAGGCATATAGTTGACACGGGTAGAACAAGGCGGGCACAGGTAGAACAAGGCGGGAAATAAAGAGGCATATAGTTGACACGGGTAGAACAAGGCGGGCACAGGTAGAACAAGGCGGGAAATAAAGGGCGTATAGTTGACACAGGTAGAACAAGGCGGGAAATAAAGAGGCATATAGTTGACACAGGTAGAACAAGGCGGGAAATAAAGGGCATATAGTTGACACAGGTAGAACAAGGCGGGAAATAAAGAGGCATATAGTTGACACGGGTAGAACAAGGCGGGAAATAAAGAGGCATATAGTTGACACGGGTAGAACAAGGCGGGCACAGGTAGAACAAGGCGGGAAATAAAGAGGCATATAGTTGACACGGGTAGAACAAGGCGGGCACAGGTAGAACAAGGCGGGAAATAAAGGGCGTATAGTTGACACAGGTAGAACAAGGCGGGAAATAAAGAGGCATATAGTTGACACAGGTAGAACAAGGCGGGAAATAAAGAGGCATATAGTTGACACAGGTAGAACAAGGCGGGCAAATGCTAGGGCTGGGGTCTACGGGGAGAACGTGTATCATGATCATATGCAATCCAAGTTGTATTCAATACAATAGAAATTTTGATTTTTTTTTTTTTCTGGAAGGTTATCATCAATAATTATGTTGTTCTGTTTTCCCCTGTAGTATGAAACGTCAATCTGTCTTGCCATGTGATGTGGTGCTACAAATAATAATAAAGGGCATTGTCAAGCACATACACACATAAAACACACACACACACACACACAAATAAGCACACAATTATACACATAGTTACATAAAAAACAAATACACATACCAAAACAAGGTACAGCAAAACATGATATATAGATGCACAATTCGGTCAGATATTTTATTACAAGGAATTATATAATTAAAGATTTTGAATCTTTTTATATTGATTCTTCAAAACATCAGAAAACAGACTGATCATGCATAAAACCTACAGACATTGGAATCTTATAGCACAGGTAAACTACTCACGGCAGATGGGTGAAATATACTGTAGTCGCTATTCACAAAAACTTTAAATATTTCAATTTATTTATTTGTTTTTACTATGTACAAATATACAATTGGATATGTAATTTAGATCATATATTATTTTATAATAATAATATGAAAACATTAATTTTCAAGGCATTTGATTGGTATCTTTCATAAGTACTCATTCAAAAGCTGCAATGCTGCTGCACATATTTAAGTACAAGTTATCATCCATAAATACATGAATACCAGCTTAAAGAAGATAAATAATTGTGATATAATCAAAAGTATTGACAACACCATTATGTGTTGTGACATTGAATACAACTGAATGAAGGGTATTAGCAAATGAAAGACTAAATCTGAAAAATACAGAGCTTCAATGAACATTAATTGTCAGGCTGATTTCAAAATTTAGGCACAATCATTGACAGAATAGTTGAAGTAATATGATATGAATTTAGTACATTTCTCATGAGAATTACAAAGGTATATCATGGATTGTACTAGTCCATGGGTATATCGAGGAACATTCTTTGGTGCACATACTTTTCATTTATGATTATGAGAAGAGTACTGAAAAAAGAAATAACTTATGGCAATTACCACAACAAATGCATGACAAGAAAATGTACAAATAATGTATCAGCTTCTGAAGTACTATCATGAAACATGAAATATGATTTTATCACTAAAATTGGCAACGTACATGAATCTAAATTCCATTGACGGAATGGGTTCAAAATGATTAACATTGATATTTCAAAAGTTATTTTACATTCAGACGTCACCAAAAAGCCAACCATATATTCATACTATAGTATACTCATTTAAAAGTCTGGCAATAACATTTGGATCCTTTTCCCTCTCTTGTTTGTCTTCCTTTATTATCTTCTCTTGAAAAAAAAATGCCTGAGTAATTTCTCTTGCCATTCAAGAATCACAGCATTTGAAGCCTATCTAGTGAACATTTTCCTTTTCCCCTGTGAATCAAAAACTTTTCTATGTTAGTATGAAGTTCATATGTATATTTTCGAAAGGGAACAAATTTGTATTGTGATCAAAAGTTTAAAATGTTGCTTCAAATTTTCTATGATTGTCAGGCACAGAGATATTGATAGGAAGAGGTAGCTTCTATTATCAAAAGGCACCACCCTGCTTAAATATAATCTTTACAGATAATAAACTGAGAACTTGTCTGTCATAAATGGGAGTTTCATGACGAATAATTGAATGAGCCACGTAAATATATATGTAAATGAAAGCAATCGTCAACACTCTACCCATCCTCCTAGTCAAATAATTCACATTAATTGTCATCATTGTTGTAATATTGTGTAAAGCGTGTAGAGAACCTGATATGGTTAAGCCCTCTGCAGACAGAGCCGACTTGACCCGATCCGACTGGTTTCAATCAGGCTAGAGGTGAGCCCGGTCGGTCGGATCCGTTTCATCGTGTTGAATCGGCCCCAACTGGCATCTGACTGTCTCTCGACTGGCAAAATGTGTGTCGCGAGGCACTGAAAACTGAGCCGATCCGAATGAAAACCAGTCGTATCGGGTCGAGTCGGCTCTGTCTGCAGAGGGCTCACTATGTGCTATATAAGCTTCACATATTATTATTTATCTATATTTGCTATATTACTGGGTACATCACAGTCCGTATCAAACAAATTTCGGGCTCCTAACTTGTGCACTTCACACCTAGAACTTATCAAACCCACTGCTAACTACATGATCCGATCTGACCCGATCCTATGACCGATTCAGGATCTGAACTATACTACATGCATACAATTTGCATGCCTTACTTTTAGTTCAGATACACAGTTGTTTGTTGGATCGGAATTGGATCGTGTAGTGTGCATTAGGCTTTATAGAACTCACAAGACCGCATTTCTGTTTTTACTGTTGTTAGGAAAATAATGTTGTCTATAGAGCCTCTCTGGGTGAGTAGTCAAGGTTATGGGTCTAGTTTCTTTTTTCCACATATAAATAAGAATAAGAGTTGGCATACACATGGACGGATATACACATTTCTATTAAATTTCACCTGGGTCAAATGGATTGATATCTCCATACACATCTTGAAACACAGAAATGCTACATTCCTGTCCTATGACTTTTATTTAGAATTTCAGACAGAAATATTACAATTGTTTTATTACAATTTTCCCCCAACAATAGGAAATATAATCATGAATGTAAGGAGTTGACAAAACACAGCCTTAAATTGACTAATTTTGCAATCAAATGTCATCCGCACATGGACAGTATGTGGAAAGCAGCAGCTCGAGTGATCAAAGCAGAAAGTCACAATGCATGTTACTGGGCCAATGCTGGTGTGGGATGTTGATGTCATCTCAGCATTCCAGTAAACTTTTTTTGCATGGAACTTTTCAGCTTATATTTCTCTGAAATTCACTATGCTTG
The DNA here is from genome assembly GCA_037951105.1 of Echinarachnius parma. Classification (NCBI taxonomy): domain Eukaryota; kingdom Metazoa; phylum Echinodermata; class Echinoidea; order Clypeasteroida; family Echinarachniidae; genus Echinarachnius; species Echinarachnius parma. Next base: position 4,316 of record JBAMJV010014342.1, read on the forward strand.
TTTCAGATTTTGTCTTCTAAATCCTTCTAAATTCCAACATTATGGAAAATAAGTTGATTTCCGTAACTTTCCCACAGTTGTTATTTAGCTTTGATGTCTCATTACTCATCAATCTTTAAATTCAAAGTTAATGTTCTCCTATTCATGGATGGGGAAAAGGGGTCTGCTAATTTTTAATAATCATCAACATTTTCTTTCAGTATATTCTCCCTGGGGCTGTAAATACAGGGTCAGGTCTTCTACTTACTGGATCCTTCCAGTCTTAAAGGGATTTAGTAACTTTGTTGATATGCACAAAAAAACTGGCCGACGGTTGATTTAAAAAAATGTTTTCTGTGAATTGATATGTCCACTGAGTGATGTGTGAAAATTCCATGGTAAATGAGTGTCATATGACCGAGTAATGAGCGAAAATGCAAAGTGATACTCACTATCTCATTGCATTTACTTTGTACACAGTTATAATTCTCCTTATAGAGAATTTAAAATCAAAACAATTTGAATCGTCTATATCTTTATAACGAAAAAGAAATTTGGAGAACCGAAACCTGCTCCATGTTCCAACTGGTAATACGATAACAATGAGGTATGTGAGAACCACTAGAGTTCTACATGTAGGTAAGTTTTCTGGCTTTTGACAATGTTACTAGATCCCTCTAATGTCTCATTACTACTACTCTCACTCTCTCTGACATTTAAGGGGAATGTTTTCATATTTATGGACGGGGAAAGGCATTTACTCAGTTTTATCATCATCATCATCATCTTCATCTTCTTCAGTCTTCTCCCTGGGCTTGTAAGTAGAGAGTGGGGTCCTCCACTTTCTTGATCCGTCCTGCTTTGACGTTCTCCGAGCACATGGGACAGACATCCTCACTCTCCGTGAAACTATGTGACATGAGAAGAACAATAAACTGATAATTAATTTGTGCCTTCTTTGCCATCAAACATTCATTGAATATTACATATTTTTCAATTTCTTCATTTCTGTATGAACACAACATTGCCAGAGCAAAGATATATCTGCACAACAATAACAAGATAATTCCTTTGTGACTTCTTTGCCAAAGAAAACTAACTTCATTTTCATGTAAAAATTCAGTAATTTGTTATTGTTGTTGACACATTAATGTCGAAAAAATTCAACCAAAGTTACTTGGGAGCTTTCACACTTGTACCTTGATGTTTAGCTTATGGTATTAAACAGAAGAATGAAATGGGTTTTGATTTGTAAAATGTCTCCCAAATTATGGAGATATTTATGATTAAACTGAAAAGCGTTCTGGAATGCTTTTTGATCAAAGTCAAAATCAATGGGCAGAAGGTCATAAAGTCTGACATAAACAGTGTTCCTGTTCTATGGAATTATCACACATCATTCAGAAGAATTTTACATTTATGATTGAAGTCTCAAATATAACTTTCGGAAAAAGATTATGAAGTTAATGGATCACCTTAAATCAGCAGAGGGAATTTGATAAGAACATACCTTGTAAACTCAGAGTGCAGTGCTGGGAAGTCACAGTTCGGACATGCTGACCAGTTGTCACGCACCATGTGTCGACCCTGTAGCAAATACATCAATTACAGCAAATTAAATCAAGTAGGTTACATTGGTTACAGAGGGCCTGTGCTAATATTGAGCATCGCCTAACTAACTAAGCTAAACCCTAACCCTGTCTTAGTGACCAATTTGAATACAAAATGTCATCAGAAGATAACCTATTGTAATAAAAATTATATATAGCTTGAGCATTGGTCAAAATATGTTACACTTCCACATTTTGTGTGTGAAAAGACAGGTATATAATCACTTTTAAAACGCACTGAGCATCACAAACATAACACGTAGATTCGACATACCAAGGTATCACTAAAATTATAATTATTTAAATGCTAATATACCACAGAGCAATATCTATGATTGATCATTACATTGCACAAAAATTAGTTTTTGTCATTTAACAAAGAAAAAAAAGAGATCAAACAAACAAAATAATAAACAATGCAAACAAACAAACAAATCTGAATCTGCGAGGCAGCTCGGCTACAGCCATGGTACATATATATACTGTACAATGTAATGCACCACTGAATGGAATTTCTAGATTGATGGCACAATATAAATGCTGGTCTAATTATTATTATGAATCTTTACCGTGATGATGCAGTATGGGATGGTATTCTTGCAGTCAGGCATGAGAGCTCTGTGTCTTCCAGCTTGTATTTACAGTAGGGACAGGGCGTTGTGGGCTCATCCTCTTCTGTCTTGTCAGGTTTCCTAGTATAAGCAAAATAAATGTAACATATTTATAACACTTTATTTCATTGTTGCCTATTTTAAATACAATCACTAACGTAATGTGAAGCTGATAATACAGGTTGTTGCCTATTTTAAATACAATCACTAACGTAATGTGAGTTTTCGAATTTCAAATTTTGAATAAAGTTGTGGGCTCATTCTCTTGTTGTCAGGTTTCTAGCATAAATTAGAAATATATGAGATGTTTTCTAATTTTTTAATCAGGTTTCCAAGGGGAAATATGTATTAGATTTTCTGTCGTTTAACTCTTTTGATGTAACAGTCAAACCTGTATTATCAGCTTCCTGTCTATAGTTACCACTTTGTTGTATCGATCAAATAGTAAAATGTTGGACAGAGAATCAACTCGCTTTACTAGATGGGTGAAAGAAGCGGTCTGGATTATGGAGACTATTACAGAACATGAACAGAGATGGGGGGGGGGGGGGGGGGGGGGGGGGCTAAATGCCGAGTCATGTATGGGACCAGTGTCCAACTGCGCCATCTAGCGGTCAGACTCAGTATAAGTTCTGAGGAAGGACATCAAAGATGTTCGAAACATCAAATTCAAAATAGTAAGTTAATTGTGTGAAAAAATGTATTTTAAAAAAATGTGCCCATTTAATATCATTTTATTATCAGAATTTGCAAATTCACCTGACAATAGCTTCGATCTTCTTCTTGTACTTGTATTGAGGTTGATCTTTGCTCAAATAAATTACACAAATTTCATACATAAATCATAACACATTCTCTAGTTCTCAGGTTCTAATACGTTTGGTTTGCGGTTGCACCATGTTAGAGAGGAGGATTGAAGAGTCCTGAGAAGGACTGTTGGTATTCTTTCTAGGATAGTCCTAAAAAAGGACTGTGGTAGTCCTGGAAAGGACTGTAGGTATTCTTTCTTGAGCTTGTAGTTCTAATAAGAGCTCAGCGCCGGTAAAGTTATTGTAAGGAAAGGGTGGGTGGTAGGAGGGGCTCGACATTTCAAACATGTCGTCAAGTCCCATTTTGTATGAATATTCCCGTTCCAGCTACTGTTACAAAGTTTGCAAGTTCAATTCACCTGACAATGGCTTCAATCTTCTTCTTGTACTTGAGGTCGATCTTGTTCCTGTATTCAGGTCTCATCAGCATGGCTGCGTAGCTGAACGAAGAGTTCTTCAGACCGGAACGGTGGCACTCGATCACCGTCGACGTCAGAATGGGGACAACATCTGAAATTAAAGAAGAAACAGAGTTACTTTCAAATAGAATAGAATCAGAATAGAATATGTCTTAGGCAAGAAATATCTTGTTCCTGTATTCAGGTCTCATCAGCATGGCTGCGTAGTTGAACGAAGAGTTCTTCAGACCGGACAGGTGGCACTCGATCACCGTCGACGTCAGAATGGGGACAACATCTGAACAAATTGGCATCAAAATGTTACCAAAGAATTTGACTTAAACAAACTACACTGTATGTGATGTATATGTAATGAAGTATAGTTTAAAGTGTGATTAACATAGCTGCATAGGTGGGCGAAGATGTCATCAGCCCAGACCGGTGTCACTTGATCACCATCGACAACAGTATGGATGAGAACAACATCTGAAAAAGGGAGAAAATATCAGACTAAAACAGTGGCACTCGATCACAGTCGAACATCTGAAATATATCACACAAATATCTGAAATATCACACAAAGAGAACTTATCAAAAGCTGCAATTGAATGTGTCTTAAACAAGAAATGTCTACAAATTTATATCAATTATGCAGTTTTTTTACAACATTAACCTTATTCATTGTTGATCAATAGACTGATTTTTGTCCCAAAACAAGAAATTAATTGAAGACAACTTACGGGCAGGAAACTTGCTGATGTTGTTTGCCACCCTGATGAGCATCCTGGCTCCCTTCTTGTGATCTCCCTTCTTCACATGGATCTAAAAAGGAACATATAATACATGGCAATAATAACAACAACAAACCAACAACAACAAAAGCAATACTAATAGATTGCACTTACATAACATTTAATACCAGTGTTTCTATAAAGTGCTGTTGCACAATAATGAAATATATCTACAACGTATGCAACATTATGATAAAATCTAGTAAACTTTCTAAACAACAATAAGGTAGTTTAAATAAAGAAATACATATTATTACATTCAAGATTATTCATGATCAGATTGGTCTGAATAAGTGGTTTTGAGTTCATCTTTAAATGAGTCCAGGTATAGCAGAGGCACAAATGTGGATGCATGGGAACGTTGTTCCCGAGAGTGGGTGAAGCAAACTTTTTGAGAATGCATGTTTTCTGTAATGGGTGTGGAAAACAGAAAAACAGAGGAGCAAGAAGCTTTAGCCGCCAAAATTCCCCCCAAAAGAGCCTCGCAAAATAATAAGAGAGCCCCCATAAATGTGCATCAAGTTCAATGCTAAACAAATTGTACAGTGCTGAATTTCATGCAGACGAGGTAGAAAAGTAGCCCCCCCCCCCCCCCCCCGAAAAAAGAAAGAAAAAGAAATAGAAAATTAGTTTGAATTTTGTACCAGATTACTGCCCTTCTATAAAGGGGCAATATACAGGAACTTGTTTCGTTTTTGAGAATAGCTGCATAGCTTAGCCGAGAGATCTTGTTAGGTGCCTGTAAGACTTAAATGATGGATGAGATTATACTCTGGGTCAGTTCCATATAAAGGGACAATTAATATACTGGAGCCTGTTATGTTATGTTTTTGATAAGCTGCTTGTAATATAACTAACCTTGACTAGGATGTAGCTGTGTAGGATCATGAGGTTTGTAGCCATCTCGGTGGGGATCTTGATCTTCTGTGATCTCAGCTCTGTGTACATGCTGAACAGCACGTCATGGGCGTTCCTGTAATTGCCTGCAATGTGAACAAATAACAAGAATGTGTAGGATACAAGAATAACAAGATATACCTGCTAGACTGATTTAATTCTATTAAATCGATTATTAAATCGCAAACATCATTAATTGGACATGGTATTGAAGAGAATGAGATTGAGTAATCACTATACCGTTAACCACATAACTACTTAACTACAAAGGCTTTGTTGTCTTCCGATGCGTGGTGAAAATTAGAACTCAAGAAATTTTGTAAGCTACTGCCGTACTCTGTAAGGTGACCAAATACTTTGTTGTGAGGTCGCAATTTATACCTATGGCATGCAGTGGGACAGGTACTAATTAAACTCTTATCAGCAGTAATGTTGCTAAAACACACACAAATTACTTACCAGCGATCTGTTCTTCCCTGGCGATGATGATGGCGGTCCTAGCGGCCTCCCTGTATTGCTTCAGCGCCATGTAGAGACGGAACAGATACTTGGCGTCCTTGGGCACTCCGTCCGTCTCTCCCATCAAGTAGTCTATCAGCTGGTGGGCCAGCTGGTCATCTCTAGAACGACCAACCTAAAAATAGCAACAAATCAAAAAGAAAATTAGATAAACAGAAACAGCAGAAACAACAACAGCAATAACAATAAATGTAATCTAATGATGGGTCAGCTGATCATCTACGGACCAACCAACCTAGACCACGGGTAATGCTTGCACAGCAAAAAGAATTTGCCCGGCTGTAGGTGTTTTTTTTTCTCCCTCAAAGTACATGGCAATGCTCTGGTTATCCTTACAAACATTTTTACAAGAACTAACACTTAGATTATGACTTACTGTTTCAATTGCCATCTCGATTGCACGGTTGTCATCTCCAGTGTTAGGGCATCGCAGGAAGTGTTTGAGTGCCTGTGGGTACTGCTCGCACAGCAAGAAGAACTTGCCCGCCTGCACGTGTTTTGTTTTTCTCATAGTACAAGGCAATGCTCTGGTTATCCTTACAACATTTTCTTACAAATGTGACTTACCGTTTCAATTGCCATCTCGATTGCACGGTTGTCGTCTCCAGTGTTGGGGCATCGCAGGAAGTGTTTGAGCGCTCTCGGGTACTGCTCGCACAACAAGAAGAACTTGCCCGCCTGGAGGTGGTTCTTCTCCCCCTCAAAATACAAGGCAATGCTCTGGTAATCCTCGTGGCTAGCATCTTGGCCTGGAGTCGAGTGGAGGAGAACAAACGAAGGGTTCATAAATTCAAGTCAAATTCCATGACCTTCACAGCAGGAATTCCATGACTTTTCCAAGAGGTTTTTATTACCATGGTACGTAAACGAGGTTCTTTGACTTCTTTCAGTATTTTTTGTAACAAAACAAGTACAGCACATATTACAATTTCACTTTACTTTCAAGGTCTGGAAAACACAACTTTAGGTCTATTTCCATTTTTTTTTCAGGACCTGTATGAACCCTGATGAATAACAAAGATGGTTCACATAGCCAAAAACAGACACAGACTTAGTTCTCTGTTTACGTTTTGACAACATGACTCAAAAGTTACTCATTAAAAGGTTTAAAAGCTGGAAATAATAAACTGCAATGGTGGGAGAATGCTTACCAATGATATCAGCGTACACCTCCATCTGGTTGTGAGTCTGCGCCAGCTGAAAGGCCTCATTGTTACACTGTGACATCACCAAGAACTGAATGGCCGACGAGTAGTCGTTCAGTTTCTGGAAGAATCTGCACAAAGAGCGATTAAAAAAATGAAACATTTAATGGACAAGCTCTTTCAGGCATTTCTTGGGCAAACCTCATATAATTTTGTCACAGCATGAAAACAAGGCACTAAATGGATACCTCATCTGGCAACTTCTGTGCTCCCTCCACCAACCACGCCACCTAGATGATCCTTACAGCCTCCTCAGAAAATCAAGTGATCCATTAACTTCGCGCACAAACATTAAAAAGTTTTTCAAGGTGGTTTAGGATCAACAAAAATGCAGCATCTCCATAAAACAAGCACAAACATATTCTTCATATTCTGAGTTGATACATCTAAAACATTTAAATTTTAATCTCACACAAGTCATGTGATAATAGCCCAATACTGTAACCATGTGCCATTGAATTAACACACATCCCCGTGTAGCAAACTTTAACACGCATTTCAATGGCAGTTTGAAGTTGCAATAATGCATAATAAGCTTAGCACGTGCAGTGTTTTTCAAGTTTTTCACAGAGATTGTGAAATCCAAAAGTAAATTTGAAGAAAAGATCGAGGAGAGGAACATTTTCTGCAGCCTTTCGAGAAAAAAAAAAATCTGTTCTACTTGAAGGATTTCTATTTAATTTATTGATTCTTCCTCCCCCATGATTTTGTTCAAAAACCATAGTTTTGATATACGGAAAAAAAACACAAAAAGTGAATATTTCTTAAGAAATATCGCTTTTTGTGTGCTAATTTTTGGTTTGATGAATTAACAGTGTTTGCTCTGTCAAATAACATTGGTAATTTTTGTTGACGCATTCTAATTTTTGCTTGCCGCCGATGGGCGAAAGTTTCAATACGCATGAAGTTAGAATCCAATCAATCTCCAACGCTCACCTGGCTACCATCTTAGCTCCCTCCACTGAACCTGATTCCTTGACAATCCTCACAGCCTCCTCAGGGTTTTTGAGGAAGTCCAGCTGGATCCTGCAGGGGAAGAAAAGGGAATATATATATATAATAATAATAATTAATAATTGTCCATTTTTATATAGTACTTTAGTACAGTTAAGTCTCAAAGCGCTCGAAGCATTATTACCTTAGGTTTAGCCGAGCAGCCTTATTCAAGCGCTCAAGCATTTCAAGGAACGAATTCCTGTCAAGTACCCATTTACTACACCTGGGTTGAGAGCAGCAAATGTGGATAAAGTATCTTGCTGAAGGACACGCGTGCCGCGGCTGGGAATCGAACCCACGACCATCATATGATGACATAAATGGTACCTTGGGGTACCAAACGAATATCCGCCATTTTGTTTAATTAATTATTTATTTTTTAGGGCTGTACCGGGGTATAGCGTGCATGCAAGCGCGCGCTGCACTGCATGCACAACGCAATACGGTTGTGCTTTAAGTGGACACAAGATGGCGCTACACAACGCGGTACCCCGGGGTACAATGGTACCCCGGGGTACCGCGTGTGTCATCATATTTAAAGACGAAGGCTCGAACCAATATACCAGAGGAAGATCACATCCCAACATAAAGGCGACACATTTTTAAACAAGAAAATTAAAGTGATGAAAAACTTATCTTTCACTATAAAAGCAGCAGTTTAGATAAGTGAGAATTTGAGTTTCTTTTCATTTTACAAATTTATCCTCCGTTATTAATAAGAAGAAAGGCGCTGCAAATTACAGGAAGTTAAATTATCCATCTCCAACTAGATCATATCTTTAAAATGTACAGTGTTACTTAAAAACACAATAATTATGACTTTTAACTTGGTGAAAGAATAATGTTTACCTGATGACATTATCCCAGTCCTTGGCGTTCTGGTATGCCAGTGCGGCATCCTTGTACTTCCCGTCCGCCTCCTTGGCCTTGGCGTACTGGGTGTGGATCTTGGGGGATGTGACTTGAGGCAGAAGCTCTCCAACCTTCAACCTGGAGAGGAAACAAAGAAAAAAAGTATTTAAGAAACAGAGTCAGAACATAGCATAAATAGACAGACAGGTAAAACCCTTTTTGCAGCATCTTTGAACTGCCTTTCAACTTCCTTGGCCTTGGCGGACTGTGTGTGGATCTTGGGGGATGTGACTTGGGCAGTAGCTATCCAACCTTCATCCTAGAAGTTAAGAAAATTATGTAAGAAATTAAGTCAGAGCAATTGCATAATGGACAGTTAATATTCTTTTTGCAGCATCATTATATTTCCTATCCGCTTCCTTGGCCTTGGCCTTGGCGTACTGTGTGTGTATCTTGGGAGATGTGATTTGGGGCAGAAGCTCTCCAACCTTCACCCTGGAGATGAACAAAAAAGTCAGAACATGGCACATTGACATTTACAAAGAATGGAAATTCTACATGATGCTACATCACTACTCTTACAATGATTATATAATATCACACATTTATGTAGCTTTATGCAGAGCCAGTCTCTAAGCATTTCAAGAAAGAAGTAGATCGATCAAGTCCATGTTCCAGATATGGTTGAGATTGCGTTTGAAAGTCAGAAAGTGAGGTTTGCATCTGTTCTGTACTAGATTTTAAAATCCACATGGAGGTTATACAGGACCAACCTTCAGAGCACTTTAGGATGGGTGACAACGCATTCCAGCTTGGCTGAGCTCTTTCTTACCAGTTCTTAGAACGGATGTAGACGGACGCCGCCTTGTCCGGATACCCTCCCCTCTCGAAGAGTTGCGCGGACTCCGAGTACTGCTTCATGCCTTCCAAAATGGCTGCGCAGTCACGCTTCACTGACCGGTTGCTCATCTTCATCGCCATGGAGACGCCACGTCTGATGTCTCCAGTGCGGATGGCCATACGTGCTATGCCTGCTGCACACGTCTCGTCATGCTCACGCTCCTGTGGTATACAGAGATGAATTAAACTTTTATTCCTGCTTTTTATATGCCATCTCTAAAGCCCTCTGCAGACAGAGCCGACTCGACCCGATCCGACTGGTTTCAATCAGGCTAGAGTTGGGCCCGGTCAGTCGGATCCGATTCATCGTGTTGAATCGGCCCCAACTGGCATCCGACTGTCTCGACTGGCAAAATGTGTGTCGCGAGGCACTGAAAACTGAGCCGATTCGAATGAAAACCAGTCGGATCAGGTCGAGTCGGCTCTGTCTGCAGAGGGCTTTATAATGTTATAGCAAGATTTTGTATGTGGTTCATAAATGTCGCCATATACTGTAGAATTGAATCAAAAATATTTAAAATAAGTTCAAGCCTACAAATTTCTTATTTTTTTCCTATTTAAATTTTGTTTAAATATTAATTTCTCATTATTTATAATTAATATAACATTTGTCCCTAGACATAATAAATTGAGATAGGCACTATAGGTGTGTCAGAAGGTGCGATTATATTTGACTCTCTCAATACTGAGGGCAACAAAAAAAACCTTGACATGTAAAAGGCATCAGGTTTTGACCATATAGTGCACTGCACTCACCTTTTCTTCTCGAGTGACCCCCTTCTCGTAGTGGTTTAGCGCACCACCGTAGTCACCACTGCAGAAAAAGGAGAAGATGAAAACAAGATATTCATGAATATTACAGTTACTTTATATGGAGTTAATGATTTTCCTGAACTTAACCAATGAATAAACGCACATTCACAAAGAGCATCATCCAGCTGCTATAAATAAATAATGCAAAAGCAGAGTGAGAGTAAAATTATTAATGCATTTACTCAAGTGGGATATTTCATTAGCATTTGAATGGATATGAAAAACCGAAACCAAAGTAACAAACGCCTAAATAAATTATCTAAACAAAATTTGTTAAAACAAGAAAAATGAAAGCTAGGCTCTTACGTGAACTCCAGCTGCTGAGCGTATTCCTTTGAGATGTACGGGATCTGTTCCGGGGCCAGAGTCTTGGCTAGCTTCAGGGCCTGGTCCCAGTGCAGCAGGTCTCGTCTCATGTCCAGGGCCGTGATGGGCCTACTGGAACCCAAGAACAGGTCCTGAGCTAGGTTGAAGTCCTCCTGGTACATGGCCAGGTGGCCTGCCAACAGGTTACGATCATCTATGCCCTACAATAAACAAGAAATTTGAATGAGCCTAGTACTGACTAAAATCATTTGGTACTGAATCAGATCAGCAAAGTTATAGATTCTCTTAAATGCACTATAGAGGTAGCCTAGTAGCCAAAGGCAATTATTACAAATACTGTTTGGCCTCCTACAATGCAGCCCAACTGACTACTAGAAATTTGAATACGAGATCATGATAATAATGCTACAATTCAACTGGCCAACAGAAGTTCCATTTAGCCACCCTAAACTAATTCTTAGCTGGCCATGAATGCCACCAAATCTATAATGTACATGCCCTATAATTACATATATTTTAGATTAATATTAAATATTAGATATGACTATTAATGGACAGAACAGAAACCCTCCATTAAGTGTGAATCAGTAAATACTAGCAGTAGGTATGCACGCACTACTTACCATAATCTTCTTCAATGATAACACCGTGCCTGCTTCACCTATATGCCTGTAGACTCTCATTGCTACGCAAGAGAACAAGAGAAGAGATAACAAGTAAAATAAGGGGTACCATATAGGCAAATAACAATGTTTGATTAAAAAACATTCTGGTTCATTTCTGAAGTAACTATATAGTGCGTCTAGCATGTGCCACATATGCATGGCTACTACAGTTAAACTTGTCAAGTGTCCTTGAAATTGTTCATACAAGGATCTTTCTTAAAGGTGCACCTGTAAAGTGTCAGATATTGCCCAAAATTTGAGACTTCAATCCTGTACCAAAATCATTGTAAGATATGTCCGAATGATGTGTGAAAGTTTCATTGAAAAAGAACACTTCTTTCCTGGTTAAAAAAGCGAAAATATGTGTCAGCTTTTACAATGAATTACTGTATGACGTCTATGAGGTTTATGACCGTTCATTAACGCCCTTGAGCTGAATGATAGATATCGTCATACTAAAGGGGCATTTGACAAAATCTAACCCTATTTTATTCTTCTCTTACCATAAGCTAAACAACACGGTAGAAGAGAAACGAGGAAGCTCCAAGAAATTTTAGTGGAGTTAGACACTTTACAGGCATCCCATTAACCTACTAAACTAATACAAACAAAAGGTGAGCATTTAAACTAAATACATCTATCAACTGCAGAGCGAATTATATCCTAGCCTTACCAAATTCTAGCTCAGAGTGAGTGATTGCGTCCTTGGCTAGGTCCAGCCAGGCCTCTTTACTGTTGAGAAGCTGACATAACATCCAGGCTTCCTTGTACTGGTGGAGCAAGATACTCTTCTGAAGAGCCGAGCGGATCTAACAAACAAAAAGAGTTACAAAGGATAGCAATAATAGCTACAGTGGAACTATCATATAAACAGTTATGAAACTCTAGCTCAGAAGTTGTGAGTGTCCTTGGCTAGATAAAGTTAACTTATTTACTGTTGAGAAGCTGACATAACATCCAGGCTTCCTTGTACTGGTGGAGCAAGATGCTCCTCTGAAGAGCCGAGCGGATCTAATGAATAAAAGTTACAGAAGATTACATTAATAAGTGCTGTAGAGCAACGTACGGATGGTTACCAAACTCTAGCTCAGATTTAGTGGTGGCGTCCTTGGCTCGGTGTTGCAAAAAAAAAGTCCTTCTGAAAAGCCAAGCAGCTAGATCTCATATGAAATAGAGATAGATGGGAGAATGGTATATCTAAATTAAAATCTAGAAATATTGCTAATTTGAATCTGTATCTGCATTTTCACACTAAATCGATAAAAAATAGATTTCATCAAGTATAAAACGATGCAAAATTTAGGCATTAGTGTTATCATAGATATTTCCTCGTTAATTTCTTTATTTTCCACTATAAATTTTGCCCACACCCCCAAAACCCCCAAAGTTAATAAAAAGTTATTAATGTGCATATTTACCTCTGGGTGTGGTAGGTCTTGTGGTCTCTCCAGGAAGTTGTGAGTGGTGAGGGGCAGACTGGTTGTCTTGCCACTCTGTGTCTGACACAGCAACTCCCCGTTGTGCAACATCAGAGGCTGTTGTGCGAAAGGCAGCTTGGTTGTGCCAGCTAGGATCACATTGGGTCCTGGGAATTACAACAAACAAAAACAACATTGATTCAACGTTACATATATATTTATCCATGTCACTAGTTTTACATGTTAATATTCAATGAGGGTCATACCGTATTTGTCGGTGTATTAACCGCACCTTTTTTCTCCAAAAAAAGCTCCAAAATGGGGGGAGCGGTTAATACACGGAGATAGGAAAATTGTACACGCAAATTGCCTAGCCAGCGCCGGGCCCTAATACGATGCGGTTAATACACGGAGATTGACCAAAGTCCACCTCAGCAAGGCATTCATACTCATACGATGCACGGAAAATACAAGCATATTCCCCCCAAAACAAGTCATGCAGTGTCTTTTATGTTTCTCTTTTACCTCTTCCTAAATATTGCTCGTTGTTGCTGCAAAAGCGGCTTGGAAGATTCACGATCATTGCTTCGATCTTAGTACGAATCCTAACATGCACCCGGCCGCGCGACTGGCGCTTGGCCGAGCATGCAGGCGGGGATTCTCTTTCCCGACACGCGCGACCCCCGGCCGCCGATGCTCCAATACAGCCCGCCATATCACTCATATACTTTGCGTGCAGGTTATCGGGTCTATTTTGTTACGCAAGATCCATCCGCCGGGGATTTCCCCAATTCCCGGCGGATGGATCTCGCGTAAAAAAATAGACCTTTCACACAAAGTGTATGAGTGATATGGCGGGCTATCGGAGCATTTGTTTAGTACCGGACGGACTGGATGTCAACGTTTGAGAATCGTTTCATCCATGTCGACGATCGACGACGATCGTATGCCGTATTACTCGCTATTATTACTTACTATTTCTGAAACAGTTTTCAAGAGTAGATTCAACATAATTTGAACTAGAAAGAAGGAATAACATTAAGGTACAGTTTTTTTTAAATCTCCGTTCTGATTGTTTTATTGGTGAAATCTTCGTTTTGTTGTCTAACGTTTTATGTAGTCCCATGTATAGTGATCCGTGTGGCAAATTCAACAGAAGTTATAGATTCTTCTGCTGTGAAGAAGGCCTGATAATTTTCTTTATTTACTTCGGAGACTTCAGTAAATAAAACAAAATTCATATGCAAAAATTCTCTGATAGATAAGCTATTTTTGGTACCTTTCCTAAGAAAATGCTGACCATCTAAAGACTAAAAATCAAGAATTATACTATCAAATTTTTTTTTTTTTTCATGGAAAAACGGCCAAAGTTGGGGGTGCGGTTAATACATCGGAGCGGGTAATACACCGACAAATACGGTAACTCAAAGTAAGTACATAAAAACACAATGTTTAATGTAACAATAACCACAATATCTGTGTTAGACACAGCAGGTATCCGTTGTGCAACATCATAAGCTATTGTGCAAATGGTAGCTTGGTCGTGCCAACTAAAATCACATTGGGACCTATCGTTATGAAAACGCACGGAATGAAACGAATAACGTCAGACTTTCATCATATACATGTTTAATGAAAATTGATAGGAAATGTTTAAATTTTGTACTTGGGAGAGCATACAAAGTAATTAAATAGATTAATAACAGAGCATAAATGCTATGGCATCTTTTGAACATACAGTTTTTGTTTAATAAAATGACTTGTTTCATTGAAAAAAAAAATCTTAAATATGGGAGAGAAGCTGGGGTTTGGGCGAATTCCTTTCTTTTCATTTATGAAATGATTTGCCTCACGGATAAAGTTCATGAAGATGCAAAGACACGAAGTACATACCATTAATGGTCTCCCTTGAATAGAGGTACGTATAGACCTTCTCATCATCATAAGCCACAAACACCCCTCTGTGGTTGAAGCCGTTCTCCCATAGGATGTTCTTTATGGTGGGAGAGAGGTTTCGGCTTTGGCAATTTTCTCCCCCATTATTTATGAGATGACTTGCTTTATTGAAACCATTTCTTAAATATGCAAAGATATGAAGTTGTTACATACCATTAACGGTCTCCCTGGAATAGAGGTATGTATAGACCTTCTCATCATCGTAAGCCACAAACACCCCTTTGTAGTTGAAGCCGTTCTCCCAGAGGATGTTCTTTATGGTGGGGGAGAAGTTGGGGATTTCCAGTGTCTGGTCATTGACCTAAAATACAAATTTTGAGAGAAAGTGAACAGACATTACTGATTAGTGTCATTTTGCCTTTGACAAAGATACTGCTAGGATCAAAATCCTTCAGAACTATTAGGCTATATTGACGTTCATTTTATCTCACGACTATTTTTAAAGTAGATAGGCAGTTTTCAGCAGTATTAAACTTCATCAGGTACTATAGAACAGTACATGTTTCTTATGTAAACAAAAATAACTTACAGGGTTGTAGACAAATCCATCACTCTTGTCGTCGACAAACACAAGTCTGGTTCCACTGGGGTCTGAGAAGATCTTTCTGATGCCAACCACATGTCGGAACTCATTCACAAACTGCCAGTCCTCGATGAAGAAATACATCAGCTCACCGTTCTGCATTTAAATACAATATGAAGCGTTATCATATTTGCTGGTGTATTAACCACAGGTTTTTTTATTAAAAAAAAGAATTAATTTGATTTGATTTCATTTCATTTATTCAACCGTTATAAAACAACAACAAAAATATACAAATCGGTGCAAAGTAATCGATACACAACATATCAAAGAAAATCATGGTAAGGACCCCTGAGAAGCAGTAGATGGCACATGATCTTTATACTGCTCTTTTATAATGAGCTATGTCATCTATGGTTACATCATCTATTATCATCATTTACTTCTACATTTTGTGGAGAGTTACAATCTAATTAAAATACAAGTCTGTCATAATAGTTCAAGCAACTAATTAATTATAATAATTCACGATGTACATTTTGGGGAAAGTAAACTTTGTTAAGTATTATGGCATAATTATGACTATACAGTAATATATTGGATATCTCTTTATGAATTTTGTTTTTGTTTTTTTTTAGGTTGTAAATTTTTGGCGAGGTGATAATTTTGATTAACTTATTCATTTTGTACAGTATATATTATATGTGTTTACTTTGTTATATTTTCAAATGTTTTAGTCTTCAGACTTTTTAACACAGTATTTTTTAATAAACCAAAATTGAATTGAATTGAATATGCTTAGCCTATTCTGCTTACAGTTGTGCCATAGATGAGAAAGTCTGTCGTTAGCGTGTGGCACATGATCTTTCCGTTGCTCTCATTGTCTGGAAACAGTCTCGTCTCTCGGTCCTCATTATCACCCGTTCCCTCACTCTCAATCTGATCATTCAAACATAAAAGAAATCAGGTTAATTGATGAACTTTTTTTAAAAATAGAAAATTATAAGAATTCTTAATTTCTTGTTCACAACAACATCCAACATTTGTGTATAAATAAACATATATAGTACTCAATGTCTATTATAACCCATATTTAAGAAAATGATCATAATTTGTCTTTCTAAACTTGAAGCATTTTGGCAGTCTTTACTTTTCATATTAAAAAAAAACTGTCAATGTCATGGTGTTGTTTTATCCAAATGTTATTTTTCTAATAAATATCACAGAAACTTGACATTTCAAACTAATTTCAGGTATACTTGCTCTTTCACATCTATAAATTATAAATGGTTAATAATGGCCTTCTTAATTCACATATTTTTGTCTTCTTCTCTAAATGCTATACAGTAAGACTTCATAAATACATGTATGTCCTGAAGTGTGTATTATTTGTTTTGTTTTAACATGGGAAAGCATTGCTTTCAATATGAAAACAGAAGTATATATACAGTATACCCTTGCTTTATCTACAGGTATTTTATACTGAAAAATACATATTTAATGTGGAACTACTTCAAAAGACCAATCTTAGATATTAATTGACTTGCACAAAAACAACAAAGTGGCAAGTCATACCGCAGATAAATCCTGATGTTAAGTTTGCTCAAATCATAACCGGTATTAAAGCTACATAAATGAAGCAGGAAGCTAATAAGAACAAAAATACAGGATCAAGCTTAGCCTCATAAATAAATATTTTAAAATCAATTTGCATATTAATTTCTACACAAAAAAAGGCCAAGCAAAATATGCAATGCCATTCATATGGGTGTGCAAAATAAAACTTGCCAAAACAAAAGGTCCAAATGCCTAATGATGTTATTTAGTTTCGGTAGTTTATATTTATAAACAACACTTTGGCAGAATACATGCACTAGTATTTGTCTACAATTAAACATGCACTATTCTTTGCTACAATCTACATGAATGAAGCAGAGGAAGAAGATTTGTATAAATATCCAATGCACATAGTTTAGTCAGCATTTTTTTCTTACTAATCAAATCTAATTGATTTCATTATTTACATGCAATAGCTAGGTAGTAAGTACAAACAAAACAAATGTGCCTGATCCTGATGTATACAATCTCAATCTAAATGTTGTTCATGGTGCCAATGACCCCAGTATAATGAGGTTCTACTATATCTGCTTAATACTTATTTATCAGTATCCTTTATTGCTTATGTTTTTTGATGAAAATAAACTCTTATTTCAAATAAATTATATAATTCTCTAGAAGGAATTGAAGAAAAATAATGTGCCTGTCCAACAAAGAAAAAGAGATATACAACAGAATACAGAATCACAACTTGCTCACGAGTATGTTTGCAAAATACAAAAAGAATGCAAAAACAAAGGTTTATTCAAATCTAAAAGATTTGAAAGATTTGAAAGATTTGAAATTATAAGTTTCAGAATCATTTCAAATATGTAGGTATCTAAGTCTATTACCAAACAAATAATCAATAAATTACCTGAAGCTGTCATATACAAACATGGAGAGAATATGAAGCATATATATGAGTTAAACCACTTGGCAATTTTCTATCATTTTTAGAACTAAGGAATACAAATAAAATAAATACTTGCTCATGCAATGAGTTGTTTTCAAAGCACTATGGGGGCACAATGTTATTGAGCTGCAACCTAATGGAATGCCACATTATATTTCACCATCCTTCACCACAGGGAATAATTTTCCTCCTCAAATTTGATTAGCAAATTCAGCCAATGGATAAATATTTCAAATGAAATTCTGTACACTTCTATGGAAGAAAACTGCTACACAAAAGATTTTTGTATAGCAGTCATGCAAAAATGCATAGCAAATTGCGATGCGATACCAGGAAAATTATTCCCTTCACCATCAATTTTCCACAAACTCCCTTTGGAACCAATAATGGGCCATGCTCGTTAGATTTCATGCAATGGTCAACGTTTACATTCAAATGCAATGTACCATTTTCTGCTGAGTTTTCTTTGATCTCTTTTTCTTTTTTCTTGGTATCTGTCGATGTGTTTGTAAGAAAAGCAGCATACATAGGCAATAATGGGGCCAGTTACTTGAACATGAAGATATATATTTGTCAAATAACATTGCAAATGCTTGCAGAGCATGTCTAAAATAATAAGATAAATATTTTGATTTTGATTAAACTACTTGTTTCATATTTGGTAACATATTTTACAATGAAAACTGCACATGAGTATATAAAGCTTTCTAAAGCTATTTATCAGCAAAGCAGATTGCTTTGCGGCTAAATTTCAAGCCTGAATGAATTAACGTATCGTCCTAGAAATGAAAATATAATACAATAAAATGATAATCTCAATGTCAAAACATTTAAATTATAAAATATACTCAATCATAATCTCAAAAACTAAAAACGGCAAATATATATTCTGCAAAAATATATTCTAATGCCTAATATTGGAAAGAATACTCGGGTTAAAATCTGTAAAACCTTATAAAGATCAGAATCCTCAACCGCAGGATAAGTTAATGGTAATAATTTCTTGAATCGATAGACTAAATTAAATTGACACATGGGGGTGTTGCATGAAGAATTGTGATCAATCGCAAAGTTGTGATTAATCGCAAAGTTGCGATTAATTGCAAATCAGAAAATATGCGCAACTTTAACATTCAGTTCAGGGCAATTCTCTTACCAGATGAGAGCCATGCAAACTTTGTTTTCAAATGACACAGCGGCATAGTCTGCAGTCAGGCACATGCTATTGATGGTGCCGGAGTACTTATATACTCTCAGCAGGCTAATTAAACTCTGTTGAACTTTAAATTGTGTAATTTGTCCTAATAATTTTGTCAACAGACTGTATAATTTGACACATGCATGGACTAACATTTGAATTCCCCATAAGTGTGTAAAATGTTATCCACAAACTAAAAATAACGCAGGGCAGAGCTGCCAACCTTGATCAACAAAAAAAAAAGAATGAAATGACCCTAACCCTAACCCTAACTACTGCTGTAATTACATTTAAAACACGCACTAATTACGGCAAAAACATAACAGTTGGCAGCTCTGTCAGGGCTAAATATAACCCTTTGAAGGCTCTGATAACTGTTAATAGGGGAAAATGTCTTACCAGATGGAGCTGAACTTTGTTCTCAAACGACACGGCAGCGTAGTCTGCATTCAGACACATGCTGTTGATGGTGCCCAAGTATTCTCTGTCTTTCAACTTTTCTGGCCCTGTTGGCAAGGAAATTGTAAAAATGGAAAATTATTAATATATATTGCACCGTTTCACTATGTTGTCACTTTTAAAAAGTACATATTACATACTTATTGCATTGTTTTTCGCTAAGTTGACAATTTTTTAAAAGCTTGCATATATTGCACTGTTTCACAACTTTCACTATTTTGTTACTTTTAACTAGAAAGTAATATAATAAATATTGCATTGTTCTTAATTATTGACAATTTGTTAAAAGTTCATATTATCAATATTGCATTGTCTCACTATGGCATCATTGTTTTTGAAATTGCACGTTATATACTGCATTGTTTCCCTACGTTGTCTTTTTTTTAAAGTGCCCATTATAAATATTATATTGTTTCATAACGTTGCATTTTAAAAATAATTGCAGATTATCAATATAGCATTGTTTCATTGAGTTGTCATTTTAAAAAATGTAATATTATAAACATTCCATTGTTATAAGAAATAACTTACTGGTCATTTTGACAATTTGTTTTTCTTATGGTTTGTAATTTTTTTAAATCAATTATTGTACATAAAATCATGAATGTTGATCAGTGCAATGATGCCATGACTTCATATAATAAATTAATGTCATGTATGGAAATGTGTGATTATGCCCATCAGTGTATAAGAGTTAATGAAAGTTTTCAAATTTAATGCTATGCATAAATTAATGGAATATCATAGTTTGAAATTTCATCGATATATGATTGAGATGGTAGTTAATTTTGATGCACATAATATTTAAATCTTTGACAATATTCATGTAGGTCATTAATTTGCAATGCTACATTCAATCAGCCATAATTCAGAGTACAAGCATAAGCATTTAGGGTCATTCCATGTCAAATCACCCAAAAAAAGTGAAAATTTTCATCGCACCCCCTCCGAATTTGCTAATATTTGGTATGTATGATATTTCAACCTTTTAAAGCTCAACTATTTAATTTTTAGCCCAATCCGCCCAACGGTTTTGGCGCTATGGTCGATTCTTATGGGGGAGTTTTGTAAGAAATGGGCGTTGGCACCATTTTTCAAATGGCAATTGTCCGTTAACCGTTGGGTCAATTTATGTTGTGATGGTGTCATTGGACTGGGGATGTTATATGCAATCCATTTATGCCATTTGTTTTCATGCATGAGCGAGTTTGGATACGATAACCTTTGACCTTAGTCTTTGACCTTCCGTTTTACCTCGTGGATCAAATAATTTTGAGAATTTTTTTGGCTTAAATGTTGTCTTGATATAATTTCTACAACATATGAAAGAATTGGAGATATATTATTTCTTGTTTTTTCTACAGCCTTGTTTTAAGTTTGAAAATTTCATGTAAAATTGAATTATTTTAGACCTACACCCATGTCCAAGAATTCTATAGAGTACAGAAGCCATGACGTCAGAAAAACACTTTTTTAGAATTTTCAAATTTGGACTTCATTTTCAGAAAGAGCATAACAAATAATGTCCAAATACCGAAAATCAAAGGAATAGGTTACGTATTAGCTGAGATATGCCCATCCGAATGCATTTTACTTCAATGGGCAATCAGTGTTATAGTGCACTGGTTCCTAAATTTAGGAACCAGTGCACTATAACACTGATTGCTCATTGACACAAAAAATCATTCGGATGGGCATATCTCAGCCAATACTTAACCTATTCCTTTGATTTTCGGTATTTGGGCATTATTTGTTATGCTCTTTCTGGAAATGAAGTCTAAATTTGAAAATTCTAAAAAAAAATGTTTATGACATCATTTATGACATCACACTTCACCACTCTATAGGGGTGTATTATGTATGAAAAAGACCTATTCAAAGTCATGATTAGAGGCCTATTCACACCCTGGCTTACCACAGTTAAATAGACCTGCTAATCCCCATACAATAGAAATCCAGACAAATGGCATCTATTGATTTTGCAATGATACCACATGTTTCTAACCTGACAAGGGCCCTGGGCAGAATCAATTGTGAGCCAGATCAAATGTTCTTAAAGGGACTTGGTAACATTGTCCAAATCCTCAAAATAAAAATTTAATTCTAGTGGTTCCTTTATACCTTGTTGTATTCGTATTAACAATAAAATCATGGGACAGCTTTCGGTTTTTCAAATTTCCCTTTCATTACAAAGATATGTATGATTGAAGTATTCAGATAAGAAAATCTCCGGGCGAGATTTTCATCCCTGTACAAAGTGAATGCAGTGAGTTGGTGAATATCACCCAATATCACTTTGCATTTTCGCTCATTACTTGGCCATACATTGTCCATTTGACTTGAAATTTTCACACAATACCCTGTGGACATATGAGATAACAACAATATACATTGCATCAACCATTCATCAGTTTTTGCACATCTCAACAAAGTTACTAGATCCCTTTAATGCACACATCTGATTGGTTGAAATGCAGAAAATGTCTCCCTCTGCAACAGGTCCTAGGTGTAGTTCTTTTCTTGAATACAATCTTTCAAGTTCAAGTTCAAAATGCAAACTTGTACATCAATCATGAAAGCAAATATCTACAGGTATCCCTTTTCAATGAATTTCATGTTTCTATGCACCATAAATTACAATTGTTTGCAATAATATGCAATAGTTACATGATTTGCAATCTGTAAAAATTCAAACACAAAAAGTAACTACCCCATAGACAACTGCTCATAATTTCATAACCAATAATTGTTTCAAGATGTCATCTTACTACAATATTTCTACAGTTGTTTTGTACATTATGTGTGGAAATGAGAGATGGCTGAATGAGCACAGATTAAAGAAAAATGACCCAATTTCAAAAGTCACAAGAACTTGCACATGCCTGTCCATTTTTTGTGAAACAGCACATACGTATGGCTTAATGCATCATTGATGGTTTGTGAAACAATGCCGTTTGATTTTCACACAAAACAACTGTATAATTATTGTGGTAAAATGACATATTGAAACAATTATTGGTTATGAAATTATGAGCAGTTGTCTAGGGGGTAGTTACTTTTTGTGTTCAGTTTAGTTGGAAAGAATCAGGTTTGAATTTTTACAGATTGCAAATCATGTAACTTAATTGCATAAAATGTTGCATAGAAACATGAAATTCATTGAAAAGGGATACCTGTAGATATTTGCTTTCATGATTGATGTACAAGTTTGCATTTTGAACTTGAACTTGAAAGATTGTATTCAAGAAAAGAACTACACCTAGGCACTGTTGCAGAGGGAGACATTTTCTGCATTTCAACCAATCAGATGTATGCATTAAGAACATTTGATCTGGCTCACAATTGATTCTGCCCAGGGCCCTTGTCAGGTTAGAAACATGTGGTATCATTGCAACATCAATAGATGCCATTTGTCTGGATTTCTATTGTATGGGGATTAGCAGGTCTATTTAACTGTGGTAAGCCAGGGTGTGAATAGGCCTCTAATCATGACTTTGAATAGGTCTCTTTCATACATAATACACCCCTATAGAATTCTTGGACATGGGTGTAGGTCTAAAATAATTCAATTCTACATGAAATTTTCAAACTTAAAACAAGGCTGTAGAAAAAACAAGAAATAATATATCTCCAATTCTGTCATATGTTGTAGAAATTATATCAAGACAACATTTAAGCCAAAAAAATTCTCAAAATTATTTGATCCACGAGGTAAAACGGAAGGTCAAAGACTAAGGTCAAAGGTTATCGTATCCAAACTCGCTCATGCATGAAAACAAATGGCATCAATGGATTGCATATAACATCCCCAGTCCAATGACACCATCACAACATAAATTGACCCAACAGTTAACGGACAATTGCCATTTGAAAAATGGTGCCAACGCCCATTTCTTACAAAACTCCCCCATAAGAATCGACCATAGCGCCAAAACCGTTGGGCGGATTGGGCTAAAAATTAAATATTTGAGCTTTAAAAGGTTGAAATATCATACATACCAAATATTAGCAAATTCGGAGGGGGTGCGATGAAATCCATTGGGTGATTTGACATGGAATGACCCTTTAGTGCTTTATTTTAGAGGGATCATAGTGAGACCCTTTTGAATTAAATTAACATTTTGCTTGATTTAACATGCAGATTTACAATAAAGCTGGAATGAGTGATTATGTAACTTATTATGATGGCAATTAATATAATTTAAAAATAAAAGGAATAATTGTAATATTATAGAGTATTGTTATGACGCTTAAACATATATAAGCAATGGTGATAATAAACATAACATCAAAATCTATATCTTTCCAATAGGAAATTCATTCCTTATATTGTTTTAAAATACAATAATAAATATTGCACCTTTCATGACTTTCAAATTTTAATTATCGGGGTGGGGTGTGATGACAATTTATACAATTAAAGCAATTGTAATACAGTGTGTATCAGGCTTTCAAGCAGACCCGAGTGGACAGTTGGGATAGAATATAAATATATAAATAAATCAATCAATCAATCAATTAATAAATGAATGAATAAATAAAAAGATAAATAAATACATAAATAATTAAATACATGAATGAATAATACAAGTACATTGTATATTAAATAAATGAAGAATTTTTGTTTTTTAATTGCTTGCTTTCAAATTATGTGTGTGTATAGGTCAGGTCACTTAAATACAGGCTGAAAAGATGTACTACCACGGCTCTACAAAATCTTGTTTTTCGACTTGCCCAGTCAGCAAGTTTCTCAGAAAATAACTTGTCACTTTCATTATAAAGAGCACTCAAGAGAAATCCAGTGATTGACATCACAAAACCTTGAGTAACAAGTTGATATCAAGTATTTTCTTACGTTTGTTCCATACTTCATGTACAATTTAAATATGTTCCCAAAATTCAGATCGAGATTACTTGCCCGCATCAGGCAAGGGACTTGAAATTGTACTTGCCCATTTTTTTTCAGCGTTGTTGGGACAAGAAAATGTAGTAAAAAGTTAAAAAAACTATGAGGGGACACTAGTAAAGTAGGATTGCCTGAAAGCCTGCACATTTCAACTGAGCAATAGCCCATGCATGGATTGTTGGCATGAAAATATGTGGGGGGAATGTGGATATTATAAATAACATATATTTTTGTTGACTTTATAATCATAATGAGTGAAAGGCATTAATTAAATGTTAGGGCTGAGCATTTAACTTGTCAATCATGACTTACACCATCCCGTTTGAGAGCTGGACACGCAGTAATAATCTACACAATCGTCAGAGCAAAAATCACAAGCAAACAACATGAAAATATATATACTTTTCCTATAATCGTCAGGCAAAATTTGCCATTGGCCTTCGTTATTGTTGTATAATTTATGTGATAAATTCAACACACTGTTGCTAAAGACTTGAGTATTGGTTCTTTCTGAAAATGTTGTTGTGAGGTTGTCGTCCAAGTGCTTGCATACTTGTGAAATTTGATTACAAAAATCTTCAGTTGCCACTCTGGTTCACTATAAGTTCATCACGCTATACAATAACAGCTTGCAAGGCGTGTACATACAAGTACATAATCAAGATCTGTTTCTCGTCACACCCACACAGAATGGATGCGATTGTCCGGGCTAGTAGGGGGTGAATCCAGTGTATTTTTTCTGCCAAATTATGTTCATTTGATCGAGAATTTGGCTTAATTATCAATTTTGAAAATGTATTAAGTCTGAATCATGTAACTATAAAGCTTTTGATATTCCAATAATATTACTTTATCTTCAATGCTGCACAGCATGTTTTTTTGTGCAAATTAACAAACCTCGACCAGTACCCAAGTATATCTTTAACCAGTGGGTCAAATTTAGCCCATGGACTTCATGAAGCAGTTTTGCCCGCTCATGAGAATTGGCCATGTTTTGTTTTATAGTATAATCATAATACCAATCAGCATTCTGATTTCTTACAGTAGATGTTCGACTTTCTAATAATGTAACATATCAAAATCACCAACATTTTTCCAGTTATGTATCTTAATTTTTTCAGTAAATACAAATCATCTGGTGACTTAACTTGTTATATATTTGTATTTCTTCTTATCGTGCTTATTCTCATTAAAACCTTGAAGACAGTTTGATTTGGGTATAAGACACATTCTCTTCAGACCAAACCTACTAAGTATTTTAGGAACTGTAGCCCTAGCTGATATTCAATAAATATACAGAGTACTAGTTTTTCTTTTGTTTTGGGGCGAACTATTAGTTACTGGTTTTGGCAGCAACAACATTATGAAGTATTCAATCTTATAAAGTTATTGCATGATCAGGCAACCTTGAAATAAAGTTAACCTATTTCCTGCTAGATTTTGCAATCCCAATTATAGAGTGAATACAGGACCAACCAGGCTCCCTTCGGCAATGGTTTCATTTCCACCATTGCCTTCAAATAGCATTTCTGAAATTGCCTAATATTAATTTCCAGGATTGCATTCACTGTACTGCACTGTGCTGAACTTCTAACAAAAATCGCATACACAAACAGACAGAAATACCTTTATCGCTGAGTACGTAGAACCAGGCCCTGTTGTTCATCCCCGCGGCCAAGTGGTACGGTCCAAGAGCGACGAATGTCGGCTCAACTTCAATGGCTATGGGAACTGCTGGTTCCTGCATTGGCACAGGTAATAAGAAATAATCATTGTTATAAAATGAAACAACGCCTAACTTGAAAAGTAAAAGTATAGGAAAGAGAAATATATAATATAGTTTTTTAAATAGTTTTGCATAATTTATGATGTCGCATTTTTTATCAATGAATTTGAAAAGGCAGGGAGATGAAATGGAAAGATGATTCAGTTGTATAACTACATGGGCTTACAAATGGTGCAATTTTCATTCAAACTACTGCATGTGTTGCGTGTGCAGATCTTGTAAAAGTAAATATATAAGATATCCCATACTCTTAAACATCAATTATTTATTCATTCATTAAGTGATTTATTTACTTCCACATTACCATTAAATAATTAAATATTGAACACAATATCATAGCAGATTCACAAGAAGCCAACCTCCAGAGCTATGTTAGGTTGTGAATTGGTATAATTTAGGCATGAGACAAATTCTGATTTGTCAATTGAATATTGAATGGAAAAGGTATTCAAATAATTGTAATATTTGTTTGAATACCAATCAATAGCAAAACTACCTAATTAATTAACAATAACATAAAAGCATTAAGAAGTACCAATAAAATATATGAAAAGCCAATACTTGTTACGATAATATAAGTGCACTATTGACTACGATCTGCTGAAGTTTCAATTTGTGTTCATGGCACTTCTTATAAATATAAGTATATAAGTATAAATATATTTACTATACGCAAAATATTCAAAAAGTGTCAAATGAGGCATTATAAACCCAATATGCAGCAAGCTTTTTGTGATCATGTATACAAAAATGCAAAGCAAAATTATTATTTGTGCTAAAATCTTCATGAATGTCAAATGCTATTTTGTAACTTATTTATGACAATTTGCTGATCGTACTCTTCTTCAGTGGATTACCAACATCTAGAAAAAATAGTTTTGCAAAGCAAAAGAGAAATAGTTCTAAAAAAATTAAACTATTTACACACACAAAACATTCAACACTAGCTCATTATACAAATCATCAAAGAAAAATAGCACAAAAATACAAAATTAAATGATCTGTACGTCAATTGAATCATTGATTTACAAAATCAACGGCGCAAAATCATTTTTTTTGTCGAAAGAAATTAAGTGACACCTACAAAATGTACCTTATTCAATATAACTTAATATACTTTTGCTACACAAACACAAACGTATGTAAGCAATTCTTTTATACATACATTTGTACACCGAGGAGACTAAAAAGACTTCTATGAAAAGCCTTAATACATTTTTAAAGTATTCACCAATTACTTATAATTTGTGGTGTTTTTTAATTACTGTAACATAATTTATCAAAGCAGATATTGGAATAAACATGTTTTAAACAATGCTTAGAAACTGTAAAAATGTTGACAAGGATAGAGATTGAAATACACTGACCAAAGTATCAGAATAAGCCACCATCAAAAATAGTGAAAAAACAGACTTTACAACAACAAAAAAGGCTCTATACTATTATTACGAAAGGGCTTCGTCTGAGGCACATAACATACTGGTTAAAAGTTTGATGATAATTTGTCAACTGATTCTTGAGATATTGATATTAAGAGCTATTTTCACATACTGAATGAGCCCTATGACCTTTAACCTTTGACCTTATGACCCCACAATCAGCTCATATAATCAGCTCATTGGCTACTCAAGATATATATAAGTACCAAGTTTGATCGTCATCTGTCAGCTGGTTCTAGAGACATTGTGATTAGGAGAACGAGACATAATATATATGCACGTACAGACGGACGGACGGACAACCCCAAAATATATCATTGGCTGAGGAATTAAAACAGACTTCCGAAAACACAAGAAGCTAATAAATATAATTTTGTCTGAAGCAAAAAGAGTACAACATAGGAAATAAACACTTACAAGCTGAAGGTATAAAACACAAGTAAAGCAGTTACTTGACAACAAGTTAATCATACAAGTAGATAGATTCAAACCCTTCGATCTCGTTGGCCTCTAAGTCTACCAGGCTGTAACCGAAGACATGAACAGTTAAAAGGATAGACTATAGCTACTTGCCTTCATTTTTCCAACACGTCTCTGTCGGATATTAGTTGGTGAGTGCCATGGACAAAAAGAATGGTTAATGATGACTGATGAGTGATACATGGCTACAATGTGAGTGACATGATGACATGGTGAAGGGTTAGGCAAGGTGCGCGCTACATGATTACTTTTTTTTTATCACACATTGGTCAATTCACTATTCACAGACATAGTGAGTGATAGCCTGAATCTATCACACTCTGTAACTTGATTTTTCTTTTATAAATCTTATGTTCATTCTGTAGCAGATTAGTGGAAATTTATGTATGTGGAGAGCAAAAAGTTGCTGTTTTTCTTATTTTAAAACTAGATGGATCTTCGACTGCGCGCAGTCGAAAATGATGCCTCCGCCATTACGCAATTTATTCATATCAAGCCCAAATCAACATGTACACAGAATTAATTCTGTCAACTAAATTTTTATGGTACTCTGTCTTTTAGATCTTGACGTATCACAATTATGAGCTATAAGTGACCTTGACCTTTGCCCTCATGACCCCAAAATCTAATGACTACAATTGTTCCCTAAGATACATTCAGGTATCAAGTTGGATTGAAATCTGATATTCAGTTCTTGAGATTTCCAATCTCAAGCTACTTTTACATATAATGAGCCCTGTGACCTTTGACCTCATGACCCCCAAAATCTTATCAGTTCATTGGCTCTCCAAGGAACATACATGTACCAAGTTTGGTCAGAATCTGTCAATCCCTTCTTGAGATAACGCGATCACAAGCTATTTTTGCATATATAATGAGCTGTGACCTTTGACCTTTGACCTCATGACCCCAAAATCTAATCAGATCATTGGCCCCCCAAGATACATACATGTACCATGTTTGGTCAGAATCCGTCAATCCGTTCTTGAGATAACGCGATCACAAGCTATTTTTGCATATATAATGAGCTGTGACCTTTGACCTTTGACCTCATGACCCCAAAATCTAATCAGATCATTGGCACCCCAAGATACATACATGATCCAAGTTTGGTGAAAATCCGTCAATCGGTTCTTGAGATAACGCGATCACGAGAACGGGACGTACGGACGGACGGACGTACGTACGGACGGACGTACGGACGGACGGACGGACAACCCGAAAACATAATGCCTCCGGCTACTTCGTTGCGGAGGCATAAAAATCTTTCACTCATTCACCAACAAATATGCAAAATTCTTCACAATATTGATGGAAATAGTTGTTTGATCTTACAAAAGCCTGTCTCATCATTGCTATACCCTACTCTAAAAGTCATGAGTTGGCAACAAATGTATATGTGCAACTCTTCATTAGAAGTATTAGAGTAATAATCTTAAACAAGTGTGATGATTGTCAAGACTGTCACGTGCAGTTTCCGTGGACTCAACAAGCCCAAGTTTTGAATGGTTGATGAAGATGAATAACTGAGTGAGGAGGGAAGGACGGGAATGTGTTATGGATGCTTGGGCATGACGGGTGCAATTCACAACTGTCACAATCGCAAATGTCCTTGGATCATTATGTAACAGCTGACTGAATTTAATAATGTATAAACTTGTAAAG
Organism: Echinarachnius parma; assembly: GCA_037951105.1. Taxonomy (NCBI): domain Eukaryota; kingdom Metazoa; phylum Echinodermata; class Echinoidea; order Clypeasteroida; family Echinarachniidae; genus Echinarachnius; species Echinarachnius parma. The sequence continues at coordinate 34,030 of JBAMJV010014342.1, forward strand.
TCGGAAGAAGCTTTGACTTGTTATGATTCTACTTCAAAATATTTTAATATCAAACAGGGGTGCTTAATGGTGTCAATGTCAACATTAATACTTTTAGAGTACTTATATTTCATACTTTCGTGAGGTGTTATGAGGTTATAAAAATCTAAATTATTATTACTACTATAAACCCATTTGAAGGCAATTCAACATTGATATAAATTATTGATATATTCTCATTAGAACGTAGCCCAAGTATTTTAATGGGATTAACATGAGCACAGAGATGACCTAGTGTATACCTGTTCTATGGGGTTGACCACGGTGACCTCCAGCAGCGAAGTGAGGTAAGCCAGCCGCGTGCCGTTTGCATCCCCCAGGACCGGTAGCTTGGTCAGGTAGATGTGCACACTCCCCTTCTGCGTCCCTACGGCCAGTAACTGACCGTCCTGAGTCCAGTCCAGCTTGGTCAGCCCCTTGGTCTCATCCTCTAGGTTGATGATGGCGTACACCTCCTTCAGGTCAGATAAGTCGTGGATCTTCACGCTGATGGAAGAAAGAAAATGTTTGAGAAAAACAATAATTTGATTATACCATTTTGTTTACAGATTCAAGAAAGAGTCAAGCCTAAAATTATTAGAGTGACCCTAATTCCCTACGGTCAGTAACTGACCGTCACGAGTCCAGTCCAGCTTGATACCTTCTTCAGATCAGATAATAAGTCATGGATTTTACACTGATGGAAGAGAGAAAATGTTGGAGGAGAAAAAAGATAATTTGATTGTAATTTTTTTTTTACCAATTACCTAAAATCAGAGAATAACCCTTAGTTCCTACGGCTAGTTACTGACTGTAAGATGTAGATCTTTACACAGTTGGAAGAGAGACAATGTGGGAGGAGAGAAATTATCATTTGATTGTCCAATTTGTTTTACCAATTCAAAAGCATGGCCTAAAATTATCAGTAGATAAAAGTGTACAGTAATATCATTTGTTATGCTATTTTCATTAAAAAATAATATTAACAAGCACCATTAAGTCTCTGCCTGTCACAAGTACGAAAGTACGATGTGGCTTGAGGGGCTGGGAGACTAAAGCTCCCTCCCCGACACACCCTACAAGTGTTTTGAAAAGACCACTATTTGACATAAGGCACCTCAAATTCAGGCTAAATAATCTAATTTCCAGGCAATATTTGGAAACAAACATTTACAACTTTTGGCTAGCTAAGTGGTGAATATCCCTTTTACTGATACATTTTTGCAAAATACATGGGCTCCTACAATAAATGTACCTTGCATGCCTATGATCACTAAAAAGTATGCAAGCATCTGTTAGTTAGGCCATGAAAAATTAATGGTTGGATTGGCGTAACCCGCCCGCCCCTAAAAATACCGGTGCTAATGCACGCCGACCCTAGAGGTTTTTTCTGAATTTTTTTTTTGTTTTAATAAAAAAATAATATAAATAAATAAATAAAAAATTGCAATAGAATTTTCAATTGCGATGTGTTATATGTGTGTTTTTGTGTATTTGTGCGGAAAAAAAAAAAAAAAAAAAAAAGAAAAAGAAAAACAAATCCCTACCGACCTACCCTAATTTTCGGTTGCCCGTTACTCCAATCAAACAATTTTTTTTTTTGGCCTTAGTATTTCTGACTCTTTAACGCATACGTACTTGTTATCACCACAGGAACAAGCCTTGTTGAGTGAGTTGGAGATGGCGATGGCGGTCAGGGAATCCTTGTGGTTTCTGGCCTGGAAAAGCTCCTGTCCAATCTCCTTCATGTGAGTTGAGATGACGATGAAGAATCCGTTGGAGAAACCGAGCATGATGTACCCATCTCCATACCTATGACGAAATAAGAGCAATGACCATGTTGTTGAATATAAGCATGGAAGTTCATCTGAATTGGTAAGGGTTTGATTAGGGTTTTATAAAACGAAAGGTCAAATTGAGATGGTGATGTAGGTCAGGAATCATGGTTTCCTGTCCAATTTCCTTCATGGGAGTTGAGATGACGATGCAGAATCCGTTGGAGAAACCAAGCATTATGTACCAATCTCCATACCTATGATGAAATAACAACTATTAGGATTTTATTAGGGTTATATACAAAGAACGATCAAATGTAGATGGCAATAAATATCAATAATTTCACTCTCTACAATATCAAGGTTTAATGACGAAAATATTTAGACTTAGTAATTCTTATTTGCTATATACTACTTTGTAAGAAGTAAATCAATGCATACCATTTGTAAGCTACTACATGGCCATATCTCTGCTGGAATGCAAGCTCTATGGGGTTGTCTCTGTCATCCAAGTTGTACAGGAATAGTGTCTTCTTCCCCACCAGGACACTTACCTGTATAAGAAAAGAACAAAATATAAATGATTCATTAAGAAAAAGAGACAGGATGAGTAGAAGTGTTTAAAAAATGCAGTGTAAGATGAGTTTGGCAAGAGAAAAAAAAACAAGGAAAAAAACACAAAACAAAACATGTTAAAGGTAGTTCAGATTCGTCAAATGAGATGCGCGGCGCCATCTTACATACGCGTTGCGCACGGTGCGTAATGCACGTTAGCTCAGTGTCATGCGGTGCGCGCAAACTAACCCAGTTCAAAATGGCGACCCGCTATGTAGCATCCCCACGCTTGATGCCCTTTAAAATAAGTTGTAATGTGTACAAAGACTAAACAAGAGACACACAAAACAAAACGTATGTTTTTTTTGTAATAAGTTGTAAAAGTATACACATACTAGAATACTAAATACGATAACAATGAACAAGCGCACACAAAACACTTCCAATTACAAAGCCTGTAGACACGATAGGCTAACATTTTTAACAAAGTATGAAATGAAATTGTTTACCAAAAAAGTAGTTTAAATTAACAAATTAACATCTTACCCATTATTTTCATACAGATTAAAACTAATTGAAAAGGATTAAAAGTTCAATGCAAATATTTGCAAATTAATTAAAATGATTTTAAAGAAAATACTTACTGTAGATTCACCAGTTGAAGTTCTTTCATCAACCTTCATTTCTGAGAATTGTATGTCTGATGGGTCTACCCTCACTCCAGTCTGTTAAGCAAAAGAAAATTTAAAAACTTTTAAGTCCAATAATTCATTTGAATGTGCATTATGAACATGATCAAAATAGTTTTCGCAATATTTGTCCAATCACTCTTACGGATGGTCCACACATTCTCAAGCCTTCTGTCTTTAAGGCGTTACTTTCAAAACTGCATGATGAATTGAACATACATCATATTCATTTGCACACATATATACATCACTTTTCTTGCTTTACTACTACATAATGTTATTGAGGTTCATAAACTCTCTGCATGTTTTTTAAACTAGTTTTGTAAACTAATTTTTTTTTAATAAATCAAAGTACAAGATGAAAAAAAAGGCAAAAGTTTTCCTACTGTTTTGAAATATCCATGGGATAATTGTACCATACATTTGTAGGTAGTAAATTGTTCATAACTGATCATTGAAAGACAGAGGTGTCACACTCACCGACGGTTATTGTTTTGCCCAAGTCTCCTTGTAATTTTTTTCTCTCCATTTATTGATAGAGACAAATTTTCATGATTTATATTGAAATGGAGAGGTCTCAAACAATGTTCATAACTGATATTGATACAGACGGGTCTCACACTCACCGTTGCTACTGTGTCACCATCTGCGTTACTGACAGTTATCGTTTTGTCCTCGCTACCCAGGGCAAGCAAGTTCTGTGCGCTCCACGCTCCGCACATGATCTTCTTTGTGTGCTTGCCAAGAATTGGCACTTTCCTGCAGAAGAACATATTACACATTCAAAAATTTAAATTCTTATCAACAAGATGAGAACAAATGATTAAATTGTCTTTGCTCATTTTTTATTTAAACAATATTGAAACTAATTTGATGAGACATGTATTACACAAGATTAATGGTGACAGATTTACCCAATTATTTACAATGCAAGAATTCCTTTTGCAAAAGAATAGATTTGTTAAAACCAGGCAGGCCCTGATGTTACCTGGAAGTCTGATGGTTATAGATGAGCAGGTTTCCCTTAGTGGTGCCGATGGCCAGCTGAGGTCCGATCTTGGACCAGAGAAGGAAGGTCAGAGTGTCCTTGAAGCCGCTGTCCACCTGAGATGTCCGGTGGCTGTTGGCGTCCCAGAGGAACACAACGCTACTCTTCTCACAGATTAGGGCTAGGGTGTCTCCATCCTTGTCCCAACCCAACCCAGTGCATACACTGCAGGAAAAAAATATTATTTTGTTTTAATGAACTTTAGTGAAAATAAACAACTTATTAACCAAATATGTACAGTCATTAATGTAATACAGTCAGACCTGCTTTAGCAACCACCTGTATATATTATACAAACCCAACCTGTCTTTAAAGACCAAGTGCTTATAAAGTTCAATTCAGTAATTCAATTTAATTTACTATTCTTGATCCCTTTGAAAGCAGAACTTTACATAAAGACCACCCGCTAATAAAAACCACCTTTTCTGTCTTCTGTACGTGGTCTGTATAGACAGGTTCCAATGTAAGGAGTAGGTATACAGGAACACAATGCTAAGTATCTTCTCACAGATCTAAGCAAGAGCTATGTCCCAATCTTTGTCCCAGCCCAATTCACTACATAATCTATGTGTATGTCAAACCCAAAGCATTGGATATTGTGGATTAACAAAGGTAGGAGGGGGGAATAATTAGTCTTAAAGGATACATTGCTTCAGAAAAGTTAATTATCAAATTCAACTAATTCAACCAGGTTTAACACTATCAGGCCAGGGGGTGTTTCACAAAGATCCCAAGTTTAACTTAAATTCCAAGTTGGACTTATCGTCTTTGTGAAAGAAGATTTAGTTCAAATTGTTTTAAAGCTATTTCCAACCTACCCAGGTAGATTGATTTGGTCCTTGAGTTCACCATGCCTGTCATAGATGTGCACATTCTGGTCCGAGCCTGTTGTGGCTAGGTAGTTGCCTAGAGTGGTCTGCCAGCAGAACTGCACTGCACCCGGCCCATGGGTTCTCTCAGACAAATGAAACACCCTCTGTGATGAAGAACATATAAAGTTGTATGTAAACAAAATGATATATGATATTCATTCATTTTTAATTGCAGGTAGACCCGTCTCTTTATTTAAACATTAAACAAAAAGTTAATTGGCCCGAGTGACTCCTGGGGGGCCCAGCAGAACTGCACTGCACCCAGCCAGTGCCTTCTCAGAGACAGACAAATGAAACGCCCTCTGTTATGAAGAAAATTATTTTTAAATTGAACAAGGTTAACAAAATAAGAATCAGATTTATTGAATGCAAGTCTGTCTCTTAATCTAACATATGAACCAGCTTTATGGTCTGTTCTCTCAGACAAATTAAATACCCTCTGTGCCCCCTCTGTGATGGAGAAAATAAGTTTTATGTAAAGAAAATTAGAATCAGATTAATTTATTTTAAATGTAGGCCTGTCTTTAATTTCAAATTAAAACTAAAAGATTGATTTTGTCCCCGAGTCACCAGATGATTCTGAAATTGAACTTAATAAATTTGTAGTCTCTTGCATTCAGTTTATACAATATTATAGTATTCACAGCTGAGCAGAGCCAGGATTCTAGGATTAGGAGTGTATTCTGAAAATGATTTTAAGCTAAAATTGATTGTATCTTACTATCTACTGCATGTACAGTACGTCACTAAAATATTTTTAGCCAAATCGTTAGTCTGAAACTGTACTAAATGAAATAATGAATACAAATTTGCTTGCTAAACAAATAATTTAGTGCCTAGTGGTCATAGATGATAGATC
>JBAMJV010014343.1:0-32047 GCA_037951105.1 Echinarachnius parma
GTATATATGTTTAGTCAATATATTACACTCTTAAAGTTTAAAGCTTTATTAAAGTTTTATTCTGTGCCTATCTGTTATCAATATTTATGTGTGTTATTGTAGTTCTTATTAATAGTGTATAAAGTTGGTGATAACACGGTAGGATAATTGGTAAAGATACATGTTTTGTGTGTGGGATCATGCTTTATTTGATAATCGTAATATTGTAATGTAACTGTAAGTGTAACTGTGTGCAACTAAGTAAGTATCTAGGATTTATTTAAAAATTTGAATACTACTTTGCACGTATGTGCACGTTGTACACAACGTATGGAAGTACTATGCTTGCTGCCATGTTACCCCAACTGCACAACGGTTTGCTGGCACCAATCAGCGTCGCGTATTTCCGGCGTTGCGCGTGCATTGATCCAGTGTAAAACTTTTCAAGCAATCGTGCCGCTAAACATTGCGTCAATTTGAACTAGAACTCAATCTAACTTTCATAATTTCTCTTTTATTTCGAAATTAAGTTTTGTGGTACAAAAATGGATCACAGTACAACAAACTACTAGTCTTACTCTTTCTTATCAATATGTTTATATTATATTTTACTGAAGATTCACATTTATATAAAACATTTAAAAAGGGGTTAAAATAAGAAAAAGGGCTTTCACAGGCGAAATAAAGCCTAATTTTAAGACACGATATTAAAAAACCTAAAGTTTTCCCGTCTAAGGGAGTGTCACAAATGTAATATTTGGGATCTTTTCTTGATTTCATTGATTGGGTGTTACAAGTCTTAAATGTTCAGTTTTTAGATAAATGCCTCTGAAAATTTGTTAGCAGTAAATCTCTTAAACAACAAATCATTCGACTTTGCACGTAGACCGTACCCGAGTGTATCGGCATCGCTATCTAGCTGCGCACGGCGGTGTGGAGAATTTCACGTGCTTTGCCCCACGTTTTGTATATACCCTTGAACTCCTTGAATAACCCAAAATAACGGTTTTTAAAATCAAATACGTTATATAATTATTATATATCTTACCTGGAATAAATGTTAAAGTCTTTTTATCTATTCCACACGTTTAAATGTAATTTCATAATCTGATAAGAAATTATTGACCGAGTCTGTAGCTATAAATTTTGTACATATGGAAAAGTTTTGCACTGAAATTCCCATTAAATCATTAAATTATTCATGAGCATACGTGGTCTAAAAGTTTGGACCTGTCCATTATCGGAAATAGGTAGATTGCAGTATCTGTCGAGCGGAAATCGCTCTAGATCAGCAGTTTTGTTCTCGATTATTATGAAATAAAAACACTAACGTTACATGATTTTAAACATATTTGATCTCCATAATGTTAAGCGCACAAAAAATATGTTTAAAAAATATGTACGTACAAAATACTGTACGTACGTTCACCCACCAATGAATGTAGCAGTCATATGACGTAATCGTCCGATATGCTAATGAGGCGCTATGTCCATAGAGGCGATTGGTTAAAAATAAAAGGCTCTTTAGTAAATCTTTATATCCGACGACGTTCAGTAACCAATCAGCATGAGTTTTACATATGTTATAAATTTATGTTTTTAACATCGAATGCCGAGAGACCCAGATCGTAAGAACATTCGGCCGACGAGTTACAACCGTTCAAAGTTGACCCTCGCCGCGCGTAACCTACATTACTATACAATTTGCGTGTATAAGATACAAAAAGGCGGGGAAAAATGAAGCTCAAGAGTCATTTTCAAGACCTGGTCCGACGAGATGCAATATTGATTCTCTTCCAAATTGTAATATGTTATAAAAAACAATATAAAGAATCGAATACCGAGTGACCCAGCTCTCAATTCATTCTGGTTTGGAATTGGTAGTATTTTATGTTCATACTATCGTGTTAGGAGCTCGTGAAGAGGAAAGTTTGACACGTTGTGTAATATGCGCGCGCGCTCCCGCATCCCGGCCGCGCGTGCAGGGAGCAAATGGGACTACTTTTCCATATGGGCGTGAGTGAGTTCCGCACACTCATTGCTTTAGAATCATGCTGCAAAATGCGTAACAGGCAACGACGAAGGATAGCCACGCTGCTAGACAAGGCTAAACTCCCAATAGAGTCGCGCTCAAATGTTTTGTGATTTGTTAATTTTATATCTAGAAAATGAAACCAAATCAGGAAAAGTTGTTTGTTAATTATGTTTACCGTACTGACCGGCGGAATCGCCGCAGCCGCGTAAACGCTGCATGCCGACTTTGAGCATTGAAATTGAAAAAAAAAAAAAGTGGGAGAAAAGTGCGCTAGGGAAACTGGGGACAAAAAAAACGGGAATAACGGCCGAAAACCAGAAAATCGGCGGGGAAAATTTGCCAAATTTAAGCAGGGAATCGCAATGCATCCATAACGCACGTAGGTCGATGGCAGGCAAGCGCGGCGCTGGCAGTGGTAGTTTGTTTCGTAACTTCGAAGTTAAAAACGTATCGGATTCAGCAAATATCAGCAAAAAAGGTGAGAAACCATTCTAGGCCAGGGTAAACATAGACAATTTGGCTTTATAATGTTTTATCACGCAATACAATACAGTGCAATACAACAAATAGTCCCACCTGCTGAAATGTGTTGTTTTGAGGCCGGTGAAAAGTGAAAATTTGACTATCGCCGCGTACGCGCCGCACCCCAACATTGCGGGTATTTTTCAAGGAAAAAGTATGCGGCGATTACGCCGGTCAGTACGGTATATAATATATATGGGCAGGTCCAAGCTATTTGACTTGTGACGTACGGGACATTCACAGCTTTCAATTGAATATTATTCAGAGGAAGGAGCTATGATCTGGAATCTTTTTGGTGCTTTGGAAAGCTACTTGTAGTCCCTTCCTAAAATGCAAAAAAAAATATTCGAAACGCTCGTTAAAATTTAATTATGCTAATAAATATGCAGCGTGACGTACGGGACCAGAGAAATTATGACTTTAACAATAAAATGTGTATTATGAAAACTCTCTGAATCTACATGGCAGATAACAACTTATTCCTGATATATGCATTTAGTAACCATTAATATACGCACTGCAAAAAAAAAAAAAAATTATGACCTTTTATCCCATGATAATTAATGAAAGAAAATAGGTATGCGCGTGACGTACGGGACATGTGACGTACGGGACATTTTTCCCTCATGTTTTATTTGTCATTTTCCTGCTTTTATTTTTAAATCTTTGGGTCCATTTTGCAATATATTTGTTCTTATTGTATTTATTCAATATTGTGATGATTTAAAAACTCAAAAACAGCTTCCGCAATACATTATAATAAGACTTTAACAAATTGAAGCTCTGAAATCCGATAATTTGCATTAATTATGCTAATAACTAATTAAGAATTAATATTTTATTTGGCTTCAAAAGATGTGGGATACATCTATCTGATGTAAATTACTTTCAATATTGACAACAAAAATTTGAATATGAGAAAATTAAACAGAATCATCATAAATTTGGCAACTTACATGAAATCCTACACATGGGACTATTTAGAAGAAAAACTAAAAATATTTTGTGCCTTTTTAGCACTTTCTTGCAGTTTTTGAACCTGTTTGGAAGGTCTCGGTGTACTGAACCAATGTAATACTATATTTCCTTCATTGACATGCAGTTTCCCTACTCAAATTGACTGTCTAGTATTTTAGATAATTATTTAAAGTTAATTATGAGGTATTTCAAATTTCCCCCTCCAGACACATTTTCATCAGTATGTAGCTATAACGCGAAGTATGATGTGGTAATTATTTAATTACTTTTAGAGGTAACTCCTAAAGGTAAGACCTATTTATTCTGACATTTTTAAGACTATCTAAGCAAGAATTATTATGATAATCAGTGGTAAAACACAAAACAAATAATTTTCACCTGGCTTGCCATTGCTTTAACACTGAAAATGTCCCGTACGTCACACTTTTGTCCCGTACGTCACATGTCTTAATTAGCTAATAAAATCAAAACGAAAAATGCTGTTTTCATAAAACTTAGCTAGCCAGTCAAGAGTATGATAAATTAGAACTTCACAAAATATGAAAGAAAAAAATTAAGTGTTTCATACTGAAATATTTAAAAAAGTTGTTCATTTTTGTGACGTACGGGACATTGCAGTTTGGACACGCCCTAAATAACATAATTAATTAATTTTGACACTTAAAAATTTGGTTAACTCTTGCTAGTGATTAGTTTTACTAGTCCCCATATATGAAATTAAAGCTTGATTGATAAAATAAAAATTAAAAATAGAAATACAATGTCCCGTACGTCACGCTAATATTTGAAATATGCAAATTAGATGCTCACTACTCGTTAAATATGCATATTATGCAAATTTCTGTACTAAAAATCTAAACTTCAGACTTTTAGCTTTGAAATGATACCAAATTTGTAAAGCTAAATTGAAGATGAATTTTCACCATCAAGGGGGACATTAGCTTGGACCTGCCCATATCTAATTTTTCGTAAACAAAACGTGCATGTCGCTATTTCCTTCCATGGTCGATATAAATAGCAATCAAAATGCGGCTGTCCGAATTTTTCCGAAATGTTATATTTTTCTACTAACTTCAGAAAGTTGTAGCTCGAAAACTGACATTTAAGACTTGCAACCGTCAATGAGTTGATGAAAATATAAATAAAGAACATTACCTCCATGAAATCAAATTTTATGTAAAAAATTCACAAATTTTTATATTTCAATTTAAAAATATCTTCGAAATTCTGCTATTTTTACTTGTATTTTCACCCTATCTTCGAGGGCAAATATTGAATTGAAAAAAAATATATTGTACTTTGATTCATACATCATTTGAAAGAGGACGATCAAACGATCAAGATCATATTTATGTACATCTAACAACTCTTTTGATTGGATAAAAGAGTCTAGAGATATCTCAGTACCGTATTTGTCGGTGTATTACCCGCTCCGATGTATTAACCGCACCCCCAACTTTGGCCGTTTTTCCATGAAAAAAAAAAAAAATTTGATAGTATAATTCTTGATTTTTAGTCTTTAGATGGTCAGCATTTTCTTAGGAAAGGTACCAAAAATAGCTTATCTATCAGAGAATTTTGCCTATGAATTTTGTTTTATTTACTGAAGTCTCCGATATAAATAAAGAAAATTATCAGGCCTTCTTCACAGCAGAAGAATCTATAACTTCTGTTGAATAATTTGCCACACGGATCACTACACATGGGACTACATAAAACGTTAGACAACAAAACAAAGATTTCACCAATAAAACAATCAGAACGGAGATTAAAAAAAAACTGTACCTTAATGTTATTCCTTCTTTCTAGTTCAAATTATGTTGAATCTACTCTTGAAAACTGTTTCAGAAATAGTAAGTAATAATAGCGAGTAATACGGCATACGATCGTCGTCGACATGGATGAAACGATTCTCAAACGTTGACATCCAGTCCGCCCTCTATCGGTACAGCCCGCCATATCACTCGTACACCTTGCGTGAAGGTTTTGGGTCTATTTTTGTTACGCGAGATCCATCCGCCGGGAATTGGGGAAATCCCCGGCGGATGGATCTCGGGTAACAAAATAGACCCGATAACCTGCACGCAAAGTATATGAGTGATATGGCGGGCTGTATTGGAGCATCGGCGGCCGGGGGTCGTGCGTGTCGCGTCGGGAAAGAGAATCCCCGCCTGCTCGGCGCGGCCAAGTGCAAGCGCCAGTCGCGCGGGTGCATGTTATATTTAGGATTCGTACTAAGATCGAAGCAATGATCGTGAATCTTCCAAGCCGCTTTCGCAGCAACAACAAGCAATATTTAGGAAGAGGTAAAAGAGAAACATAAAAGACACTGCATGACTTGTTTTGGGGGGAATATGCTTGTATTTTCAGTGCATCGTATGAGTATTAATGCCTTGCTGAGGTGGACTTTGGTCACTTGTGAATCTTATCTCCGTGTATTAACCGCATCGTATTAGGGCCCGGCGCTGGCTAGTCAATTTGCGTGTACAATTTTCCTATCTCCGTGTATTAACCGCTCCCCCCATTTTGGAGCTTTTTTTTGGAGAAAAAAGGGGCGGTTAATACACCGACAAATACGGTAAGCCAATAAGAATTATCAACAAAAAAATCGATCAAAAAATATACGGGAAAGGTCGGTCGCGTACCGTACAATGGCAGCGCCCATAGATTTTCCGGCGTGCACATACGTGTTTGATGCACGTTTGGTGGGTGAATGTGTATAACTCCATTTGCGAACGACTTCAATTATGAACTTTTCTTGGAACACAAACAATTGTTGTGAATTTACCGGTGATCTTTGCCTTCCGGTATAACAAGAATAACTAATATCTTGCTTAACTAATCAACCAATAATTATACTCAAAATAAGAGGGTAAACTTACCCGGTCCGCATCGGTGAGGTTCTTCGTCGTGTGACTGTAGCTGTTGTCCACTGATGGTGCAGACACAGCAGGCTCCAATGCAAATAATATAGTCAATATCCTCCTAAGGCGTTTGTGTCCCACACGTAGCCTTAGGTACGTGTCCGTTATCGTGGTCATTGTCATTCAGTTCAGTTTGGTATCAGTGCCTCCACTACTCCCGGGTAGTGTCGGACGAGAATATACCCCAATCACCGTGGGCCCCGTGGATCACCGGACTGCTCGTCTTATTCGGGATCCCACTAGGCCGGTAGTAACGGGTCTAATCAATAACAGTGAGGTCGGTGGTCGTTAACGTGGTCGGTGTAGTTTCCAATAGGTCGATGAATCCGTGTAATCAGTTCGCTACTATATCAGTCGGTGGGCTTGCCCTGGTACATCACCGCTTCCCAGCGCTAACTCTTCCTAGTGACTTTCACGATTGCTCCCGGCTCGCTCTCCGTATAACAATAGGTGATTCACGCTAGTACGATATTTGTATTTATCTGTAGTAGTAGTATCAACGTCCATTGTCTTTCAAGGTTGCAGCTTCAAGAGAACGCGACGGGGGGATTCGTCTCCTTATATAGGGCTACGCCGTGGGGCCACACGCACGCACTTGTACGCACGCAAATCGGGTACAAGTATATGCCATCCGTGCGCGTCCTCATGTCCGTACGGAAGGCTTTGCAGCAATCCTCGGTCATGTTACGGCGCGATGGACTATGTACCGGCCTAAACCAGTACTTGCGCATCCGTGCCTGGGCGGGTTCTAGGCTGACTTTGCAGTCGCTAGACGACAAAATATGAGGGGTGATTAATGCTCCCTCCAGGCACTAGTGGACCCGCTGACGGTGGTGTTTTCACCGTCAATTCCCACTACACTCTCCCCCGTTTTATTTAATAGCAGCCGTCCCGGGGGGAACGTAAGGGTACTCTACGACGCCCGTGCCAGAGACTGTCCCGGCCCAAGGGCGATGCCATTCAATGGCTATAGTCTCTGGCGATGTAGCTTCATCGGCTGTCTTGTTCCTGGGGGACTGGGAGCAATATTTAATAATCCATGTCCCACTCAGTAACCAAAGTCTTACTATCCAATAGGAATTCCTGGGTAACAGTGGCTTAATGCATCCTCTGTTCAACACTACAGGGCCTCCTCGCCAAGGTCGGATGGGGCTCCGCATAACGCTGATATGAGACTAAACCCTGCCTTTCCATATGGCCGCCCACTAACAGGCGCCTAGGTATCGCAGAGGACTTCTATTCCATTCAGCATGGGACCAGTAAAAATGATTACGGCCCTCACGCTTCAGGAAAAGTGGTCTCAGTTGTGCCTGCTCGGCCTGAACGTCATGTGCCTTGTGTGCAAACCGTGGCAAGATTACAATGTGCCACGACCATGACTAATGGCCAAGTGGGCCAGGGGCAACGAGGACAGCGTTCCCTCGTACCCCTCTGGCTCAGATCTATGGAGCCAGGCAGCCTTTCATTGGCAGACGCGTACCCGTACCTACAGGGTCATGTCGTGACTTACCCTGTCGCCATTGGGCGCGCGCCGCTGTTCGCCGTGGTTAGCGGCGAGATATTCCGACTGCGTACGTGGGTAGGCCAGCCTATGGCGTGACTGACCAAACCCCCAGTCGGACCGTTTGGATGTCTCCCCTAGTAGTGTTCGCACAGCAGGAGGTGAATGGACATCTGCTGTGTCATCTACCGTGTGGAAAGCACCAGTTGGGTTGACCTCTGGACCAGAAGTGCATCCATCGGATGTACAATATGGATGGGCGTGGGACACGAAACGGTATCCTTCTGATCGATCAGCCCATGGGTCCGCTTCCATTGGTTGGCGGGGACTGTCCGAATATGCCTCTTCTGGTCGATGGCTCCGGTCACCCTCTTTCTCATGTTTGCGAGCATGGCCCTGATCTTCGTCTTCTGGTCGAGGGTGCCCATCACCCGCTTCCTCTGGTTTGGGGGCATGGTGTGATCGAACGAGACCGCCGTCCTTTTGGGTTTGTTAGGAGGTGCGGTCATGATCTTTTTCATGATCTGTTTGCGAGCATGGCCCTGATCTTCGTCTTCTGGTCGAGGGTGCCCATCACCCGCTTCCTCTGGTTTGGGGGCATGGTGTGATCGAACGAGACCGCCGTCCTTTTGGGTTTGTTAGGAGGTGCAGTCATGATCTTTTTCTGGTCAATCACCCCATGCTCCCGTTTCCATTGGTTGGATGGCGTGCCAAAGACGTGCAATTTCTGATCAAGTGTGCCGGCCCTTTCCTTGATGTCATTGGGAGATGCAGTTCTAGCAAACTGTTTCTGATCAAGCAGACATTCTCTCCACTGAGTCAGGGTAACAGGCACAGCCTTGATGTCAGTCGCGTCCTCGACCAGGTCGTGCACCATTATCACTTCGTTTGAGAGGGGGGTCACTTGCTTCTGCAGGGTTGTAGTAAGAGTGTCCTCCTCCTCGTTTGGTAGGGGGGTCACTTGCTCCTGCAGATTTGTAGTTAGAATGACCTCCTCCTCTCCCCCGTTTTGAAATTTTGAGTGGTGGTGACTGGGGGCCATGTGGGTTGTTGTCGCGGGCAACTGTGCTCCGAGTGTGTCAAGGCCGGCATCAACGCGGGTTGGGATAAGGCCTCTTCCCCCGACCCTTCGTCGTTTAAAGCCATTGGAAAGGCGTCGTTGAACTGACCTTCCTGCGAGCCGTGACCGCACTCACACTCAAGATGTCCCGGTGATTTGACAGAGTTGTCATTGACCTGCTCGTCATTTTCAACCGGTCTATCCAAGAGCGCTCTTGTAAGCAGAGCCTCGGTGTGCTCTTCTAGTTTAGAGGTAAACTGTTGGCCGTTTCCTCTAGCCTGGATACTGTGGACGTCAACTGTTGTACAGTGTCTTTCAACTCGGCTACGAATGGGAGTTCTTCAGCTAGCCTGATGGCGGTAGAATTTAGTTGCTGAAGCGTCCGCTCCATTCCCGCTACGAGTGTGGGCTCAACAGCTGGCTTGGCCACAGTGGCTGTCAGATGCTGGACATCCTGTTCGATCCTCAATGCGTATGGCGGGGCTTCCAACATCTTCGACACGGTGGATGTCAACTGTTGTACAGCGCTCTCAATCCCAAGTGGGACTGGGGGTACAGCAGCTAACTTGTCCACCGTGGTTGTCAATTTCTCAACAGCCCGCTCTATCCTCGGTATATATAGTGGGGTTTCTGCGATCTTCATCACATAGGACCCCAACTGTTGCACAGCGCTCTCAATCCCAGCTGGGACTGGGGGTGCAACAGCTAACCCTTCCACAGTGGTTGTCAATTTCTCGATCGCCTGCTCTATCCTCGGTGTGTATGGCGGGGTTTCCACACTCTTCGTCACTGTGGACGTCAACAGTTGTACCGCGCCCTTCATCACAGCTACAAATGGGGGAACTTCAGCTAGCTTGATAGCAGTAGCATTGAGTTGCTCCATTCCGGCTGCGAGTGGGGGTTCAACGGCAGACTTTGCCACAGTGGCTGTCAATTGCTGGACAGCCTGTTCTGTTCCCGCCAAACGTTCATCGAGAGATGGACTCATCTGTGTGGTGGGTGGTGGCTGGTAGACTGTTCTTGGCGTCCCCACCTTGTGAGTACTACCCTCCCCAGGACTAGGTGTTGGTTGGCTGGAAGGGGGACTGGCCTGCAGCGGGGTCTGAGGTCGCTGTTGTCTAATGCCAGGGGATCCAAGAACAGACTTAAAATAATCATGTTAAATATATAAACAGATCGTACAACTATAATTATGAAATGTCAATGTTAATACCAGAAGTCATACTTTATAATATTATCATTTTCCTTTCATCTTTACTTGCACCAGTATCACAATGATGGCAAGACTAGCGTGGCTTCTGCTATTGGCCCTGGTGCTGAAGGTCCATGCTGATGTGTACATGCACAACCCCAGAGGATCCAACAACAGACTCAACGAGAACACCGCCGAGAGGCAGAATGCCAACAGGGCGTTTGACTCGCAGGTAAAGATCTTAATTTCTTAACCCATTCAGGACTTATCTAAATTGTAACAGACTCGGGATACTTGTAGGGTCTACAAGGAGAATGCATGTTATGCACCAAAATACATATCAGTGATTTACATGTACTCTTATAGCATGCAAATCAAAAGGGTAATATTTGTATTTGATTTGTAATTATATGTACTATATTATGATTATGAAATATATGCATGAAAAATACACAACAGACTCAACAAGAACACCGCCGAGAGACAGAATGCCAACAGGGCATTTGACTCGCAGGTGAAAATCTTATCTAAAATGTATGTAAAAAATACTGGGACTAGGGTCTGTGTGGAGAATGAATGCTTTAACAAAATCAATTGTGACCTAACACCACAAAACGACCAATAAGTCGGGAAAACTGATTTTGCTGCTTTTCATAAAACATTATAAAAGAAGTCATAACCTTTAAAATGGTATATAATTTGTCATAGTTGGACTAAGCAAACCCTTTCAAAATGAATGCCAAAGATTTGGAATATGGCTGAAGCATTTTTAAAATAAAGGAGAAACAGGCCGCTTAAAAATATCAGTGTCCATTCAAGCTCTGTAATAATACCACATTTATTAGATGAAAAATAATATTAAAACATGATTTCCGAGGCTCAAAATTTCACAGAAGGTAGATTAAGTTTTCCTTTTCAGAAAATACCAAAATCCTAAATCTCATATTTTGAAATTTGTTTGGCTATTTTAGCTAATAAAAGAGAAAGTACCACAGCGACTTAACGGTCAATTTGTGGTGTAAGGTCACAATTAGTCTTGAATGAGTTTATCGATCTGCTGGTGTGTTTTCATTGATGAGATACAAATTGAAAGGGTACATGCATATAACATATATGTATGAACATTATACATTTTCTATTCAGAATTAAGAATTTAATGAAATTGAAATATATTTTTAGAAATAAAAATGTATCACATTTTTGTTTGGAACCATCTATAATGTCTTCTTTGTATCCCTCAATCACCCAATAACGTCATCCACATTAAAATAATGATCTGTTTACACAATTACAACAATTAGTTATTTTCTGGGTTAATTTTCATCGGGGGAAAAAGTCTATAATTATGAAACCTTTAAACTTTTGTTTTGCAGAATAACAACAGAGGTGGATACAATGTTGGCGAGCAAGCTGCCAATGGAAACACACAGGAGCAGAACCAGTACAGGATGGTAAGTAGACCAACATTTCCAATTTAAATTATGTGTGAGAAAAAGGTTCTCAAAATTGGAAATTTGGGAATGCTTAAATTGCTTTGAGATGATAGTTTGTATATATAAAATTATTTGATGGACATGTATTTGAATCCATATCATCGCAGTCTCTTGAATATATTTTAAATTAGTATAACTTTTAAATCTTTTAATTCTTGTGCCTAGGGCTCTTCTCTCTACTATCTCCCCCCCCCCCTCAATATTGCCCCATCCCACCTCACGACTCATACCTCCCGCCTCCCAGTGGCTCCCACTCTAGGAATTGTGGGTCATATTGAGTACTTATTCAAAATTGGTTGTTTAAACCTATTTATTTTTGTGCCAAGGGCTGTTCTCTCTACTACCTCTCATCCTCGCCCCATCCCACTTCACAACTCACACCCCCCGCCTCCCAGTGGCTCCCACCTCTTATTAAATGTGGATCATCTCCAAGAGTGCGTATTCAAAACTGCTAGTTCCAACCTATCATTCCTTGGCCCCGTTGCAGAAAGAGATGCAATCGATTGCAAAGTTGCAATTAATTGTAAGTCAGATCATGTGACTAAATGCGCAAATCTGATTGGTTGAATGCGCAAAATTTCTGACTTACAATTAATTGCAACTTTACAATCGATTGCATCTCTTTCTGTAACGGGGCCCTTGTGCGACAGGCTTTTCTCTCTGCTACCCCCCCCCCCCCCCCCCCCCCTCTCATCTGCGCCCCATCACACCGCACACCTCCCACCTCTAGGAATTGTGTAACTTAATAGCCAAAATGTAACATACCAACCAGGAAGAAGATCTACAGGTGTGAAATGCATCTACTACCTTCCTCATGATCTAAATGGAATGCGACAATTTGTGTAATATGTCATCAGGAAGACACATAATCAAGATAAAGTGTCCTTTTGTGATGTAACTTCAATTGTTAAGTTGAGGAAGATGTGGTGTACTGTACAAGGTGTTATGAGGAAATGAAGATGTCACACAATCTCAGAAATTTGTTTTACATAGAATATTCTTTCTTAGAAGCGAGGTATGGGGGAGTTAAACGCTTAGTGACAAAGGTACATGTAGACCCCTTTTATGACAAAGCAGGTGTTCTGGGGAGTATGTTGCCAGGAAGATAAATAATCCAATGTGTACTTTTGTGATGTCAAAATTAGTTGAGGAAGATGTGATGTACTGTACTAGGTGTCATAAAGAAATGAAGACGTGACATCATCTCATCAATTTGTTTGACTTGTTTAGAATATTCTTTCTTTGAAGAGAGCTGCCGGGGAGGTGGTGTCACTCATTTGAATTGTGACACTGGTGTATGTGCGGCTTGGAAGGCCCTAGAAGAATATGCAATTTTGTATCTGAGGGCCGTTCAGCAGGGGCTCAGTAGCTAAGATCGATGGATTAATGTCTATCAATTGATATGGTGGTCAAATTCTGACCCGTTACCAAGAGTGAAGACCCTATTTTTCAATAAACTTGTTAGTTGTTCCCATCACTTCCCAAGTGTTCAGACCCTTATTTTCTCTCGATCCTTCACTTTCCAAGCCCCAAGCTTTTGAGTTGACTTGAGGATACCCCACTTGAAAACAATCATTTGAGTTCCCCCTGTGGGGGGTTGGGCCTGCAGAGGACATGCTCGATGCTCAACATTTCAATTGGTGCTTGTGGAGGTATTCAGGGCCCCGCGCCCAGCTTGATTCTTGGTCTACCTACTTTTGGGACAATTACTCTGAAAGAATTGTGCAGGCTCCGACTTTACCAATAATGACCAGAGTTGGGAGGCGCATGTTCTCTGAAAATTAATGTAATCAATACGTTCTTAAAGGGTACCAGCACACAAAAATAATATTCTTATAAATTAAAGGTAACATTTTTATACTAGTATATTCCACCAAAAAGTTCAGAAAAAATATGTTTCCAGAAAAATCATATAATTGGAAAATGCATCACTATACTACAAACATGTGTTCATGGGTCTGCATAAGAAGACTACCTTTTGTCTAGGATGAACGCATCGTCCATGAATCTATTGTCTCCAAATGTACGCGTGAATAGTTTTGGCCCACTCCCAGACGTTTGTGGCGCGTACAGAACCATGAGGCCATAATGGTTCTTTAAGTGGTGATATAATTAATTGCATTGTTTATGAATTACACAACTCTTTGTAAAGTGTTGGGCATCTATTTGATATCACACAACAATACCAAAACATATGATTATGTGTCGTTCTTTGCCTGGTGGTCCCCTTTAACCTACGTCAGGAGAAAAATAGGTAGCTACTGATGGTTGCTTACAAGTGAGAAACAGGTGAGGCAATTAGACCTGTGGTCAAAAAGGTGTGCTCATCAGTCCAGCCTTCATCGTGAGTAGGCTATTCACATGTAAAGAAGACAAATACCATGGTTGGTTGCACTTTAGGAGGAAATACTTGTAACCAGAAATAATTACACAACATGACAATTACAAATCACATTTTTATCCTTCCTTTAAAATCTGTCTCCTTTCATGCCTCACTCACATTGTTGTCTCATATTTGGGGATAAAAAGTTACACTAGTTAGCCAAAATCAATGGCCCACGCCACCAAACAAAGCTGTTAAAGAAATACTTGGGGGCTCAGTGCCAATTCGCCCCCGAAATGCCATAAAAAGCACCTATAAAACTCATGAAAGAGCCCCCGAAAATGTGCATAGAGTTCAATGCAAATTAAAGGGGACCACCAGGCAAAGAACAACACATAATTATATGTTTTGGTACCGTTTTGTGATATCAAATAGAAACCCAACATTCTGCAAAGGGTTGTGTAATTCATAAACAAAGCAATTCATTTCCACCACTTACGGAACCACTACTATTTCCTGGTTCCATACGGACCACACATTTGCGAGTGCGCCAGTGCTATTCACGCGTACGTTCAGAGACAATAGAATCCCGGGCAATTCTTTCGCTCTGCACAAAGTAGTCTCGTACATACAGACCCATGAATGCATGCTTTGCATGGTGATGGGTTTTCCAATTATATATTTTTTCTGGACACATATTTTTGTGAACTTGGTGATGGAATGGAATACTAAATATGTTACCTTTCATTTATTAGAATATTATTTTGGGGTGGTGGTACCCTTTAACATTTTGAAGTGTTATTTTCATGCAGGCATGCAAGCTTGAAAAGTAGCTCCCGAATAATCCATTTTAATTTTCCCCTGAAACAAAGGCATTGACTTTGGGCCACTAAAATGTAATTATTCTGATGCCAATTAGCTTTACTACCAAATTTTGAAATTATATTTTTCTTGGTTACCACTGTACCTAAATTTGGTACCCTATTTTGTTTTTGTTCTGGGCAACCAATACTTTGACAAGTATTGATTTTGTGTGCCTGACAAGAGGGCCACTATGAAAGAAGGTTTTTTTTCTTCATTTCTAGTCCTGCATATTTGATTCATGAATCATATGCAAGGAAAGAGCTTACTAGGATTTAGGAACCACTGGAGGATGTTATCCCTTTAATCCCTTCCTGAAGTAATCCCCTCCTCTGATCGTAGACATCATTGTCATGTCTTTCGGTCAAAAAAGGTTAATATATTAATGGTTACTGCCCCCCACCCCCCCCCCCCCTCATAATAAATTATGGCCTATATAAAAGTAATAACTTTGTTGCAAGAATCATGCAGCGTGTTCACACACAAACATTTTCATCCCTTAATAATGACTATAGAATCACGACGTATCGTTAGTGATGATTAAATCAAACCTGCTCTACGTTCACACACACAGAACGTTGATCGCACAACAGGTGGTTTCCAGGTGGCGCCGAACCCCCCCGAACAGCGTATAAGTGCGCAGTTTGCTACTGCGCAGTGTGTTGTCTTTTTTCAGGTCTCCCTGTGCGCGCGAACCGCGAACGTTCACGTTAAGCCACGCCCAGTTAGTAATGATTAGCGAGTTACGGTCGTTCACACACGGAATTTACGTGATTCTATAGTCAGCTCTCGTACGAAACGATGATAAAACCCGCGTTTCGTTAGTCATCACTAGCGATACGACGTTTCGTTAGTAAGCGTTCAGACACAGGAATTTTTAATGAGAAGCTGATTCTATAGTCAGCTGCTGATTCTTTAGTCATGATTAAGGGCTGAAAATTTTGTGTGTGAACATCGAGATGCATGGAGCTTAAAACATACCAGCAAATGTAGGTCTGTTTAATGACATATTCAAATCTATAGGCAAGTTCTTAAAATCCCATCTGCACATCTTTATTGGACTGGGCTAGCTAGATCTAGTGCACACGAAAGACTAAACCAATTGCTATCTTAAGGACTGTGGGATTGTACATGTACATATATTGCTCCTGTTTAACTTAAAGGGATAGATCAGTTTTGATATAGCGCTTCAAGAAATATTTTTGTGTGAGGTAATGGAAACGAAGTGTAATATTTGAAAAAATCAAACAAACTTTATTTCATCAAAATCGATTCAGAAAGAGCAGAAATATCAATAAATATATCCAAGAATTAAAGGGGAATTCCACCCCAGAAATGTGATGTTTGCTATAAAATGAAGTGAATATGAAGAATCATGATCGAAAATCTGAGCCAAAACGATAGAGCAATAAAAAAGTTATGACAGGATGAACTTTGCTCCTATTTTTAGTATCAGTTCGCAATTGCTATCGATCGTGACGTCACTTGCGAGCTGCAGCCATGTTGACTTCTTCATGGAAATTTTATCAAATTTAAATTTTCTTAAAAACAAAGCAAATTTATGAGCTTACAAATTCCAAAGAGGTTGGCCCATCGATATTCTTCTATGAATTTGTGAAAACAAGCAGAGAAAAATTAATTTTTAGCAGCGAAAATGAGAAATAAGTGTATTTTCATGTACTAAAGCCATGGCGAGTTGCTCGTCAATGATTTTGCATATGGCGGCAATTTTGAAACGATCGCACATTACTACATGATGTTCAAATAGGTATAACTCCCGTGTTTCTTGTCTGATTTTGATCAAATTTTCACCAATTATGCCTCTTATTCTGCTTATTCAAATAACGAATGGTTTTATCAGGCCCGGAATACCCCTTTAAAGAAAAAAAAGTATATATAATGCCTACACTTTTTAAAAATTTACCAAAGATGTATTTATAGTTGTTATTATTGTTTTAATGATTTCTCTATTGAATCATTTAATCAAGTTATTTCAGATTTAAGTCATTTATTTGCCATGAAAAAGTGATTTTCATAAAAATATTTAATTTCAAAGCAAATAATATGGACCTGGGTCAGTGAGGAGGACTCAATGGGAATCTGGGATCTCATTTCGGGTCCCCATAGTGAAGGGGTAAATTTAAAAACAAATTATTTCCCCTTTACATTCATCCCCTTCTGAACAAATTCCTTGCTTTGATGTCTCTTAAATACTATTTTGTTTAGCAGGAGCAATACAAATAACAAAAATCAATTATTTTCAGGATTTACCTGGACTTACCTACCAAATCATGCATTGAAATATTAAATTGATAACATTGGAAATAATTCAAAGTATTTCATACACAGACGTACCAACAAATACTTGTTTACGTCATGGCTAATTCACAAACAATCACACCCATAATAATACTTTTGGAGGTGACTTGGTTCTAAGCGTGTAAAGCAATTTACAAAACATTAGTGAAATATAATGTACGTATACAATTATATTTTTCCAGAACTGCTAAATCATGCTTCCCTTTGTAGTAGCTAGACCACAAATAAATAACTCCATTCCATAAATATGCACACACACAAACAAACAAAATCACACTTGTTTACTTCGAGGCAAAATAACAAACATTCAAACAAATGAACACAGTTTGCATAATATTTTTTGGGGGCAATTTACTGGGATAATTCAACGCATTAAAGGATTGAAAGTAAATTATTTCTGCCCCTTTACAGTACAATGTAATACTTTGTATACACTGTAATGGGGGGGGGGGGGGGATAAACTGGCGCCCCATGGTTTTCCTGCTCCCCATGGTTTTCCTGCTCCATTGACAGAGATTATTCAACAGAATGTTTTTTTACGCTTCAGTTGAATTTCGATCTGGGATGCTACTTCCTGGTCTAGATAAATGCATGATTAGATAATAATTCACATACATGTAATTACTAAAGGTTGTTTGGTCTACACAAATTTGGTCTATGTCCACTGAATTCTGCCCTCTGAATAATTTGCTTGCAAATTATCCATGTTTCCTCCTGTTTTTTCTTAATTTCCCATGGCATCTTTAGATCGCATGCAGTAATCAAAGATATCGCTCAAAGTGATCTACATGTAGTAGTTAACAATGTCCAAATCCACAACTATTACTAGTTAGATTAGTGTGCCCCGTGGCTCCCCACTTATTCAAATGCCCCTAATAAGTAAGTAAGTAATTTAAACTCAACACATTTGCCTTGAACATTGTTCAGACTACTGTGCGTACGGTGTGACCAAATACTATGTTACACTATAAAGGTAAACATACGTGTGTTGAACCATGGAATAGTAGGGTCCATGGTCGATCGACTTAGGCTACAATTATTTTGTTTTTATTGTGTACCATAATATGTTGCATTCCTCATTATGTTTAAAGGGATAGTTGAGTATTGGTCGAACTTAACATAAATAGTAACCAAAACCTGCAGCATTACGGTACAAAATAATAGTTATAACTTCACCATGCTCGAAAAGTATACACAATTACAAACGACTAAGTAAAAACCCTATTATCATTCAAAAAGAGCCATTACAACTCAAGAGGGCGCTCTCTAAAAATAATTGGTTTTAGCCATTTTTCATACAAAATTGTGCATTTAATGTTTTGTTAAAATAATGATTCAATAGAGATATCATAAACAACTTTTTTTAAACCTATTCAGATTTTTTTCAAAGTATTCTTCAAGCAATTTTTTAAATTTTTCTAAAAAGTCAAAATATCCCCTGGTGAAGAATTTTTGAATAAAAATATGTTTATGGATATTTCAGCCGTTTCTGAACCGATTTTGTTCAAATAAAGTTTATTCTGTCATTAAAATTGTACGTTCTTTCAAATTTGACAGTCAGTTTTTCATTATCTCACCAAAAAATATTTTGTGAAGTGCCCCCCTATACCAACACTCAACTATCCCTTTAAGAGTCAATATCCTGTTAACAGGAAGGTCACTTGAGATACTACATTAGTATATAAATTGCATATCAGTGCAATGACTCAATTAGCAGGATGTGCAGGGGCAAAGGAGAGATAATATATTATCAAGTGGGTCATTATAAGGACTGTCAGGGCTATCGGCGCTGCTTGGTTAAATATGCATTTTAAAGGGATAGTACAGTTCTTATAATAAAACTATTTTAGTGACCAAAAAATGCACTAAATCGTTACAAACTAATAATTAGCACTCCACCATGCCCAAATGGTATAAAAGCTTAAAAACGGCTAGAAGTTAGAATTATATTATTATTAGAAAAATCAGCCGTTAATTCACAAGAGGGCGCTCTCTGGAAACATTGGTTTTGATAAAATGTGAATGTGATCTTTTTGTTAAAATAATGATTCAATAGAGAGATCATCAACAACTAATTAAAAACCTTTTTGGTATATTTTCAAAAAAGTGTACAGGTATTATAATTATAAAATGTGGGACCCACATTTATTCCAACTGGATACA
The DNA here is from genome assembly GCA_037951105.1 of Echinarachnius parma. Lineage (NCBI taxonomy): Eukaryota > Metazoa > Echinodermata > Echinoidea > Clypeasteroida > Echinarachniidae > Echinarachnius > Echinarachnius parma. Next base: position 19,351 of record JBAMJV010014343.1, read on the forward strand.
TTCATGTCATTCAGCTGTTTCTGAACTGATCTTGATCAAATAAAGTTTGTTTTATCTTTTAAATGATGTGCTCTTTCAAAAACATTTATTTTATCATTACCTTGCAAATTAATTATTTCATGACGCGCCCTGTAAATCAAAACTAAACCACCCCTTTAACCCATTGCCTCCAAGAAATTGCATTACCCATAGAGATAATATGTATGTCACACCAGTTCCCTGTGTTGAATGGGTTAATGGCACTTTCAAGACTATCTGATGTGGGTGTAACATTGCATTCTCCATAGACCACAGGCACATTAATTATATGGTTACCACATCAAAACATGCAATATCCCATTGAAAATCAGGGCCGAATTGCCAGAGTAATGTAAGAAAAAAGTGACCCATTCAAATTGAATTGAATATTGTAACAAAACTATTTAACCCTCGAAGGCAGGGCTATTTGGGCCTACTCATGGTCAAAATGTGCATGCATGTTAACTTCATCATGTAGCTCTGCAATATATGTGAATAAATTAATGGTATATTTGCATTTTAAGGTACAAATCACTTATGTACAAACATAATTGAAATTAAAAAACGGGAATTAAATACAAACAATATAATATCATGTTTTCATTGATTGGAATAGTGCAATTGGGTAAAACACCCTTTTGACCATAATAATTCATCATCTAAGGGCAAAGGCAAGTTCTTCAAAATGTTCTGAGCAATCCCAAAACTCATGGAAGGGTCCACTATACCCCCCTTCCAAATTATGTTTCAGACATACTTTTGAGTCATAATAACCATCTTCAAATAAATATTTCTCCGTTTCTAAAATTCTTTCCACTTGCAGGAATACTTTGCCAGCGCCAACTTTGAGACAATGGAGAATGATGCTGGCAAGAGCTTCATGACGGTGGAATGGACCAATCAGCATGGCTGCGGTGGGGCCGAGGACACGGATCCGCACAAACTCAACTGCAACATTGTCATCCAGTACATGTGCCAGCCGGATGCAGATACAGCTCAAGGTACACTTTGACCCATTGGGGATGATGCTTCAAGATATTTTAGGGGTGGTGACTAAGGGAGAATGTGTTAAATATAATACCACAATCTAATCATCCTGCGAGGGTTAACGGTGCTGCAATATTTCAACTGTAAAAACTTCATATTAACCCGTTCCCTATTAGATTTTGCAAGTCCCATAGACTTAAAGGGGACCACCAGGCAAAGAACAACACATAATTATATGGTGTGGTACCGTAGTGTAATTCATAAACAAAGCAATTAATTACCACCACGTACGGAACCACTTTTATTTCGTGGTTCCGTATGGGCCAAACATTTGCGAGTGCACCAATGCTATTCACGCATACGTTTGGAGACAATAGAATTCCGGACGACTCGTTCGCTCTGGACAAAGTAGTCTTCGTACATGCAGACCAACCCCAAAAATACCTTTTTTTTTCACGAGGGCGATTTTGAAAATTTTGAGGGAGAAAAACACCCTCGTGAAATTGTTCACGAGGGCTATTTTGGGGCTCACAGGGGCTCTTATTTTTGTTTACATCGTTTACACTGCTCACGGGTCTAATAAATGATTATCAATATTTATCATGATGTGACCTATCCGATTATGCAATGTTTGGTACGTTTCTGGCACTTTCCGATCATGCAGAAAGATTTTTTTTTTTTTTAATTAAAAAAGATTTTTTTTCATTTATAAGAATATTATTTTTGGGTGGTGGTACCCTTTAAAGCGACTTAGTAACATTGTCCAAATCCTCAAAATAAAATTTTAATTCTAGCGGTTCCATCATACCTTGTTGTATTCGTATTAACAATAAAATCATAGGACCGGTTTCGGTTTTTCAAATTTCCCTTTCGTTACAAAGATATGTACGATTGAAGTATTCAGATAAGAAAAACTCTCCCGGAGTTTTTCTTACCATGTACAAAGTGAGTCAGTGAATATCACTTTGCATTTTCACTCATTACTTGGCCATGCAATGTCCATTTGACTTGAAATTTTCACACAATACCCTGTGGACATATGAGAAAACAACAATATACATTGCATCAACCCTTCATCACTTTTTGCACATGTCAACAAAGTTACTAGATCCCTTTAATACAGGATCCACCATGGTTCCCGCAGGGAATGGGTTATTAAATGTACATGTGTCAGACAATGGTTTATTAATACATGTACTTTCTGTTTGTATACAATTTTTTTTAGACTTACAGAGATTCTGTTAGACTCACATATATAATTTTCATCAGTTATAGTCGATTATGGCGTGATTTCTACTGGTATGAACGTGCAGACTCAAAACCAATGTTCAAGCTATTTTTTTCACTACACCCTCTTTTTGCTCCTTGCAGTTGATGATGACACAATCCGTAACGGGGGAGAACACACAAACGCAGAGCTCTATAATGCACATTCTTAATTTAACGATGCTCTCTTTTTAATTCACTCAGGCGATGATGACACGATCCGTAACGGGGAGAACACGCAAACGCAGAATCACCAACCGCGCACCAACCCCAATGAGAACGCGAATGCTGTCGCGAATCGCAAGAACAATAACGTCCAGGCCAACCGATTCCTGCAGGAGCAGTGGGAGGCTTATGATGCTTGCTACCTTCGAGAAAGAAATTTAGGTAAGTATTTCCCTGGTCCACTACCCCTTTTAATCTCTTCCTCTTTAACACCTACGATGTACCTGTTCAGTGATGTAGGCTAACCCTTTTCTAAAATGAACGTATGTCAAAGTGCAAGTGTCAGAAGAATTTAGTTTCAATTTTCCGGAGGATTTTGTGATGGAATTTGACCTCAATCCCAAACCTAATAGTTGTCTGGCTCCGTTAAGATGCTGAGATCACAGCAACATATCTTGGGATAAGACTTCTTCATTAATGATTGAGATTAATTTCACACTTCCTTTGTTTGCTACTACATGTACCTAGGTCTCTTCGCAGCTGACCAGAAGCTAAAACACAACAATGCTGGCGACAGCCCCACCATAATCATCGTATCCTTTCTTTCTGTATCCCTTATTAGCATGTCTTTATTATTGAAACAAACAGACCTTGGGATAGGCTAAGCTCTTTATCATTATTGATTTTATTTTCTTGTATTTCTTTTGTCTGTTCCTGTAGGTCTCTTTACCGCTGACCAGAAGCTGAAACAAAACAATGCCGGAACAAGCTCTGCCATCTACACCCGACAGAACCCCAACGGTCAGAGGAGGGGGTACGAGTGCCCAGAGGAGCGGGATTATTACCCCTACTGGCACCCCACGCAGTGGAGAGATGCTGCCATCATGGTCGGAGATGTGACGGAGTGCGCGTAAGTCATAAAATGGTTGATTGATTGGCTGGCTGGTTGGTTGTGCGGGTGGTTGGTGGGTGGGTGGTTGGTTGGTTGGTCGGTCGGTCAGGTAGGTTGGTGGGTGGGTAGATAGGGTAGGTTGGTGGATGGGTCAGTCAGTTGGGAGATGTCTTTGATCATGGTCAGGGACGTGAGCAAGGGTTTGCCGATCAAAGCAGTGGCTTGATATTGATCAAAGCAATGTGATGTTATCCTGATTTTTTTCATTCATCCCTGATCAGAGGTTAGTGCCCATCTCATAAAATGGATACTGCGGAATTGAACCCTGACCAGATCATAACCTAATACCTTTTAATCCGTTCCCTTGAGGTTTTAGAAATCCCCGTAGACTTTGTACACAACCCACCTGGTTCCCGTAGTCAAGGGGTTAATAATGGCTCCTAACTCCAAGCCAGATAAGTAGAGTAATAGTAAGTATAAATACTAGACAATGGTGTTGCATTGTGAGATCAGTGTTTTCACTTAATGAATAAAACATCATTATATTTTTATTGATATTTAGGTATTACCAGGCTGAGAGCTTCAATGTCAAAGATAAGAATGAATGTATTGAAACATACGCCAATGGTGACCGCAAGCACGCTTCCATCTACAATAACGAAGCCGACTGCACTGCCAATGACGGCACATGGACAGCATTATCTAACTTCCTCGAGAAGGCTCCACGTAAGTAAATGTTACACTTTATAAAAGCTGCATTTAAAACCATATATGGACAATGCTAAGCAGTATCATAAACTTTCAAAATATCCCTTGATTTGAAATACCAAATGATGCAAAGTATGTCGGCAAACCTGCCTTAATTTATTTACTTTACTGTCATGCATATTTTTTTTCCTGATTAAGAATTCCAAACTGAGGCGGCATGCAACGCAGCAACGGGCAACGGTGTGACGTACAAGTGGGGTATCCCATGGAACGGTCAGGATCCCGAGTGCTTGGTGGCGCTGTCTGCACCCGAGTGCATGCAGGCGCCGTGGACGCGTGTCAACCACAACGGTAACACGAGGGGTGGAGAGGCCAGCCGGTACGAGTGGACAATGCCGTTCTTCCCTTCGCAGGACGTGCAGCGCTGTGCCCTCCGCCTTAGGTAAACTTACAATGCAATATTATAACATATTACTTAGTAGATATTAAAGTGATCCATGAACTTTGTGAAAATCTAACCAAAATCACTTGGAGCTTTCACACTTCTTTTGTACCTTGTTGTTTGGTTCATGGTAACAGAAGAATGAAATGGGTTTGGATTTTTCAAATGTCCCCCTAATTATGGAGATATTCAAGATTTAATTTTATAGCGTCTGTGGACGCTTTTGACCAAAGTCGAGAGTATCCAAATTTGGAGACTAAATCCTCCATAGTATCCGAATTCGGAAACTTCACGCCAAAGATCAGGATAAAATCAGACATCGATTTACTCTTTTTTCACTAGGTTAACATTCCTTTTCTATGAAAATCTCATATCATTCTCAATAATCTTGCAATGATACTTGTATATGATTGAAGTTTCAAATATCCCCTTTGGGGGAAAATATTGGATCACTTTAATGATGACTTTTTAACTTTCTGATTGGGCAAACTATGTGTTCTTCAGAGATGTCTTTAATATACATGTATAGATCTTACATGTACATGTTCCTAATTATCTCTTATTTTTAGCAACAATTAAAGAAGTCATTTGTAATTGTATAAGATCAGTATGTTTGCCTCCTTTTCTGCTGTTCTTTATTTATTTTTACTACAGAATTGTCTTTTTATGAAGTTCTCCAGTTGTCAATGATACAGAAAGAAAATTATACAAGTCAACTAAAATGAGTTCAAGTCAAACAATTTCAGATGCATTATAATGTTTTTTTTTTCCAATGTGATGTACACTCTTTGATATATTTATGGTTGTTATTGAATTTTGTCCTCAGGTACAACATCTCCACAGATGACTATGACCCATGGAACACCACCGCGGAACAGAACCAGGACACGTAAGTCGATGAATACAGTTATGGGGATCTAGTAATTGACCTAACTTACTTGTACTTGTATCCCTTAACCCTAACCAGGCCGGGTTATTTTGGCTATGCTATAGCCGGGGGGGGGTGGATTCCACCCCCCCCTGAGATCTCGGTCGGCGAACGCGCGGCCGCCACAAAATTTGGCACACAGATAGATTGCGACATAATCTACAAGATTGCATTGTTAGTTTTTTGAAAAAAAAAAAATCAATTTCGAATTAATTATGCAAATTTATGCAAAAATCCCCTTTTTGTCAATAAATCACTAAATATGGCTTAGAATATGCTAATTTTGTGCATGAATATTCTTTATGACCTAATTATCAGGTTTTCAACATTAAAAATTGCGACAGCCAAAAAATTCCTTATGTATTTCTTTGTTTTTTGAATTTCTTATGTATTTCTTTGTTTTTTTACTTTTGTTTTTTATTATTTTTTTTGATGGAATAAATTATTAACCATTATTCAACAACTTTTAGCCCAAAATTAATTGACTGCAGTGATTAGAATGAAAAATAATGAAGGTTTTGTCTATTATTGGAAAAAATCAATTTCCATAGGATTTGTACACAAATCACAAAATTTGGCGATTTTCAGGCCGACGGTCACTTACAAAAGTTCACGTGACTTTAGAACCGTATACCCGGTCGTCGCAAAGTTGGTCTCAAAAGTTGCGCAAGACTTCAATGAAAAAACTCATGAAGTCGCGCGACAATACCTGCGCGCGTTGCGGAGTTATCGCGCGAAAAGTCGAGGGGGGGTGGATTCCACCCCCCCCCGGCCTGGTTAGGGTTAATAGAGGATCTATCATTCCTGGGGGGTGTTTCACAAAGATCCTAAGTTGAACTTAACTCTAAGTTGGACTTAACAATTATGGAAAGCCATTTGTAGCATTAGAATACAATACATTTAAAAGCAACAAAGCAAGAACTTTAGACTTTTCATATATGTTGTATCAAGAACATGAAATTTACTTGATGATAGAAAATATTAATGGTTTGAATCAACATTTATGCTTTTGAAAAAGGACATTTACAACAATTGTTCAAAGAAACTAATGGCTTTCCATACTTTTTAAGTCCAACTTAGAGAAGTTCAACTTAGGATCTTTGTGAAACACCCCCCAGGTTATTTTCCTCCTACTTATATAAGTGTGAAACCAACTTTGGTTATTTAAATTTTCTTTTAGTTATTGAGATATGTATCAAGAATTAATTTGAACATATCATTGGTTGTGAAGAAACTTGCCAAGAAAAGTCATTATATTTATAACACACATACATGTAAGATGTGGACAGAGTTACTTTATTCAAAATCATACATTAACAAATGCAACTAATGGTAGAATTTGACAATATAATGATTGTCAAGGCAATGTTTCCTAGTGTATTTTCTGCTGTATTTCCTAGTATTCCAAGTATGGATGCAATTAAGTGCACTGTTGAACCACGTGTAAAATGTAGTTAATTGTTTGTTTATTTTTATTAAAAGAAATTAATAGTTATGTGATTATTTCCTTGCAATACATTTATAAGGCCGCTTTTCATCTAAATTATTTAGATGGCACCATTAGGCCATGAATTTGTAAATTAAAAACTGCTTTTCCCCCTTCTATATTGCCCCAGTGCCAACAATGTCCAGTCCCCAGTGCAGCAGAACCCCTATGTGGACATTGGAGCTGACCACACTGCCCTGCGTCTGGCCATCAACACTGCCCAGACCGGACGAACCTTCCAGGATAGATCTCATGCCTTCAAGATCATGCCTCGACCACAGGCTGCAGGTGGGACAATTTTGGATGCCTGTCGCATTAACTAGTAACAATGTCAAAATCCTCAAAACTTACTTGGAACTCGAGCGGTTCCCACATACCCCACACATCACTGAGTGGACTTATCAGATCACAGACATACACATTTTATCAACCATTTTCAAGTTTTTGCACATGTCAACTAAGTTACTAGATCCCTTTAAGCAGTTATGAATACAAAGTTATTAAGCATTCGTTACCTTTTGTATGGTTTAGCTAGGGAATGCACATTAACAAATATTTAGGAATCCATGGGCTAAACTGAACCAATGGACCAATGGACCAATTGGTGTTTTGAACTGTGGGTTAAACATAACTCATGGATTTAAACATAACCAAACACTGAAGTTAAATCTCTGATAAAAACTCAGAATATTGAAGGAAGAACATTAACAATGTTTGAAATACCAAGTCCAAAACTGTAGGTTGATTGTTTAATTTTTTTTAATCAGACTCCTAAGTTTGTGTTAAAATCATTTTGATTGCGCCTCTGATCTAATTGAATCCTACATCACAATTCTTTGTAACATGTAGCTGTGCAACAGGCCAAGATCTTCAACCTCAATGTGAGGGGGAAGAGGGGTAACATCGTGCAGACCTACCCTGCCGTGGAGTACGACTTCATGCCCAACAGGATGGAGCTCACAGCCAACGACATGGTGCACATCCAGTGGACAGGTGAGAGCAGGGTGATGGTGATGGTGATGATGATGATGATGATGATGATGATGATGATGATGATGATGATGATAATGATGATGATGGTGATGGTGATGGTGATGGTGATGAGGATGAGGATGAGGATGATGATGATGATGATGATGATGATGATGATGATGATGATGATGATGATGATGATGATGATGATGATGATGATGATTATGGTGATGGTGATGGTGATGGTGATGATGATGAGGATGATGACGACATTGATGACATTGGTGAAGATGTTGATGATGATGATAATGATCGTGACTATGTGGATGATGATGATGATTATAATTATGATAATGATGATGATGACAATGGTGACGATGTTGACAATGATTTTGATGATGATAGTGATTAATTGTGATGATAATGAGGAGAAGAAGTAAGCAAAAATAGAGAATGAATGAAAATGAAGTTATAATTATAATTATGATTATTTTTTAAATGATGACAATTATGAACATTATTATGATGAAGAAAGAAGAAGCTAATGCTGATGGAGATGATGTTGATTATGTTGGTGAGAATTATGTCCCATAATGATTAATGTTTTTCTCTTGTTTAGGATCCAATCGGCATAACAACAATGCTCCTGGTGGGGATGGTCAAACGGGAGATGCAGGAGAAGGCCAGGGAGGTATGTTTCACTTGCATTTCACTTTTTTATTTTTATCCAGCAGCATTATTAAACATAACATGATTTTAATTGACTTGATTAAATCTTTACATTAAAAACAGCATGCAATTGAATTTAAGTTCACTTAAAGAAAGGTTTTATAATGAATTGATGTACATGTACATGTATGAGCATGTTTATTGACATCAACACTGGCCGAAGAAACTTTGTTCAGATAAATGCTGCGTGAGAAAACTACCCTGCCTCTTTCAAAAATGCAAAACAGCTTGGAAAAATGTTTAGTATTAATAATAATGACAAAGGGCTAGTACAGTTTGGTAAGGCTGAACTTTAGTAACCAAACCTGGACAGTAACATTATAAACTAATAGTTATAACTCCACCATGCTCGAAAGGTATTACAAAATTACAAACGACTAAGTAAAAAGCCCGTTATCATTCAAAAAGAGCCATTAAAACACAAGTGGGCGCTTTCTAAAAAGGCATTGGTTTAAACCATTTTTCATACAAAATTATGCATGTGATGTTTTATTGAAATAATTATTAAATAGAGAGATCATCAACAACTATTTAAAAAACACTTTTGAAAATTTTTGAAAAAGTGCAAGCATTTTTTAATTTTTTGAAAAAATCTAATTATTTGGGCCTCAAATAATTATAAGATCAAATATATCTATTGATATTTCAGCCATTTCTGGGTCCATTTTGACCAAATAAAGTTTATTCTGCCATTCAAATTGCATGTTCTCTCAAATTTGACACTCAGTTTTTCATTACCTCACAAAAAAATTGTGATGTGCAGCGCCCTCTCTACCAAAACTAAACTACCCCTTTAATTGATGTATGAGCATGTTCATCAAATCTTGGTGCCATTCATGTTTCAGGCACTGACCGCAGTAACTTTGTGCAGATGAATGCTGCCCTCGAGAATTACCCCACCCCCTTCGACGATGCCACAAGCATGTTCACTGGTGCGCAGGTTCACTGGACCTACTTCGACGATACCCCAAACATCACCCCAGAAGATCTGGCTATCAACATGGCCAGCTCGGGTTACTACAGGTGAGAATAATACTACTAAATATCTATACTAGTTGACACTATCACAAATACAGCATAACAGCGATAAGAAGACGATAGCTCTGCTTCTTTGTCCAAATTTTCATACAAATAGAAGTAAAGTAATGCTCCTGGTTATAATGGGTGAATGCATTAATTTGTGTCTAGTTACTTTGAATATTGTTCATTTTCTAATGACTTCCCTAAGCATTTTAAAAACAGTGTTTCGTTAAATGATAGATGTACTGACAAGCAAAATAATTTGTTTTGTTATCATAGTAAAACACTTCAATTCAATTTGATTCAATTCGATTCATTTTATTTTATTTTCAACAAAATCACATGATACACAATAATTATACAAATAATAAAGAAAGAAATACACTTCTTGGATATTAATAATAAACATGTATAAGGAATAAATTGTAACATTTATAATACAAATTGCATAATTCCATCTCAAAACTTCGTATTAATCTCTTCTAATGCATCTCTCCTCCCCCTCTCCCACTTCATAGGTGTAAAGCCCAAGCCACGTGTGGAGCCGAGTCGGTGCAGGCCAAGAACCAGATGAACAACCTGCTCAACAATGCCCCGCCCTCCTACCCAGGGGCACTGATCCAGTTCCCCGAGGGGGAGCACCAGTACATGAGCACTCGCAACAACAACTTCAGCAACCGCAGTCAGAAGGGCATGCTCAAGGTCACGCCTGCTGCTTAATTATAGAGAACAACACCAGCCACTTTACACTCACCGAAGGTCATATCAAGGTCATAATCAAGGACATACTCAAGGACGTGCCTGATTCATGGGAAAGGAAAAATTACAATTCCAACCGTAGATAGAAAAGGCATGCTCAAGGTATACCGTGCATGCATGCTGCTTAGAGAAAGTCAACAACGTCAGCGTCATCAGCTTACCACTCTCCGTAGGTCATGCTCAAGGACATTCATGTTCAAAGTCAAAGTCAAGATCATTCATGCTGAAGGTCATACTCAAGGACATTCTTGTTGAAAGTCATAATCAGGGACATACTCAATGTCATGCCTGATACATATGGAAAGATAACAAATATGTGCACAGTCAGAAGGGCATGTTCAAGGTCACGCCTGCTGCTTAAAGAAATTGAGACAACATCATTGTCACCAACTACTCACCAAAGGTCATACTCAAGGTCACGCTCAACATGCCTTTTACATAGATGGAAAGAGATGACAACTTCAGCAACTGCAGTCAGAAAGGTATGCGCAAAGTCATGCCTGCTGCTGAAAAAAAAAATGATAGCAACATCAATGCCAGCAACCGCACACTGGAGGTAATGCTCAATGGACTTCATTAAATTTTGAATTCCCAATACTAGTACAGGGAAACCCCGTTATAACGAGCTCGCTTATAACGAGGTACCGTTTATAACGAGGAGAATCCTTTGGTCCCGATTTAAATGTTTGTTATTAATTCGGCCGTTTATAACGAGGTAAATTTGATAGTCCTGACTACCTCGTTATAACGGGGTTTCCCTGTAGTATGCTGAATTTAATGACCATCTGATTAAGATTTCTGACCTTTAATTATGCTGCCTTGCATTGCCTTTGGATTCAAGGTGTGTGATACCATGCATTCAGTACTTATATATCGCTGAAAGAATCTACGGAACATGCTTGTGTATATTTTTGTTATGATCTTTGTTTTCACATATTACAAAGCTGATGAATGTTCCATCATCTGTATTTATGATACCAGGTTATATTTGCTTCATTGTATTATAGGAAATTATATTGTTTTATTATTCATATGTACTTCAGAGTTTACAGTTAGAAAAAAGCTACATGTCTGGGTTGATTCAGGAGTTACTGCAGCATTTGAAAATAAGATACAAGTAAGAAAACAATTTTATGAAGGTTTTCTTAATTATCAAAATCAAATTTGTGCTAGCTAATTATGCTTCGTGACATCAGAGCTCAGACATTGCCTCAATATGAAACAGCATTCAAGAACAATGAACTATTCCACCTTATAAAATCGAAACGCAATTACAAGACTCGTCTTTCTGATGATGATGATTTTTATTCATCCTTAATGCATTGGTTTGTTGTTGTAGTCATATCAGTGTTATATATATTGAAGATTATTATACAGTGTACAAGTTTAAGTATGATAGAAATATATATATATATACAATGTAGATACAAAGCACTTCTTTTTCTTGTTTGATGTATGGGAGATATAATTGTCATATTTTTTGTATAAAATGGTGATGCAAATCGTGTTTTTCTAAAGTCAGTAATTACATATTATTGTAAGTGAAATGTGTGTGATATTTGTGCCTTTCTCCCATAAAAGATCCTTGCAATTATCTATTGAATGACCAAATGAAGATATCAATATGTATAGTAATAACATCTAGGCACAAGTAGGTATTAATCTGACATAATACAAATGTATTTTTGCACTTATGATATATAACAAAATGTTTGTATTTCTCACATTCCTGTATTTCTTTCTATCTTATGAATTTTTAAAAACCAAAGCTGATTCGCAACAAATCAAACAACATGTAGCATTGCTATTTATACATCGACTATAGTACACAGGTATGCAATTCATTGTTATTGCTTTCAAAAGACAAATGTTTCATGAAATAATCTGTTTTTACTGACTGCCATTCCACTAAAAAAGTAGAGTATTTATTTGATTCATTGTGAGATGTTACTTTTTGGTTTAATGCAAAATGACTCAACTAAGGGGCATGGTAACTTTAATGGTAGTTTTCTTGAAAAATTCATGACATAACATGATCAATCAGTGTGAACATTATTGAAAGAATGATTGTATGCAGATATTCATTACATGTACTAAATGTATGAAAGCAGATTGGAATTTGATCAAACAGTGTGCTATGTATAAGTAATTAATATTTTCTTCATTCAATATTTCAGTGAATCATTGACTTGAGAACATTTTGTTAATGATTTAAAGGCAGCTCTTTTGAATATTCTGGTAATGTTTTTCTATGCCAATCATGATGTGTCGTTTTGAGCTCATATTAATATCAAATTTAAAATTGACCGTATTTCCTGCATATGC